>CM021101.1:321013316-321144784 GCA_007115665.2 Sequoiadendron giganteum | reverse complement strand
GCATCTGCAATCCTTCTTCCTTTGTCTGTAGTGAGGGAAATATTCAACTAGCATTGCCTCTACTTCATCTCTCTTCTTCCTAGCATGCATAGTGTCCAGTTATGTAGCAACATCATTGATGATATCTTTCTTGAAGTCAAACAAGAGATTTGAAATCTCCCCCTGAGACACTCCTGATCCATTTCCTTTTGAAATAGAGGGTCTAAACCCTATGCGTTCCTTCATAGTTCCTCTGGAGTAGTTGAGACACATCTTGATATCATCCCAATTTCTTTGGCTGATATCTCCTCCAGCCATGAGGTCTAGTTCCTCAACGCAAGCATCATTGACTCCTCTTACAAAGAGAAGATTTTTAGACTCCTCATTTAGCTGGTGCTAAGTGTTTTTCTGCACACTGAACAAAAACCTTGACACATAGTCTTCCAGGGTTTCATCCTCTTTCTGTGACATATTTAAGATGCCATCTCCTCATATCATTCTCCCTACAATATTATTTATATTTTCCCAAGAATAGCTCCTTCATTTCATCCCAATTGGTCACTACATTGCTACCTAATCCCATGAACCACCTCAAGGCTAACTCCTTTAGGGTAGAGGGAAACAACTTCAACATGTGTGCATCAATTGTGTAGTCATAACTCCTACAAAGGATGTCAAACTCAAACAAGAAGGTATGAGGGTATTCTATGATAAGTCCATAGAACTTTGGAAGTAATGTGGCAGGAATGTTCTTGAGGTTATTATTGTCATGTAGGTTAGGAATTGGGAATGGAAAAGTAGGCCTTGCCATCCTTGGTGGTCTTACTGGGTTAGCTCCTGGCTGATAAACTACAAGGGCAAGTGGATTATTATATTGGTTCTGGTTGTTGGAAGTTTGTAGATTATTCAGATGTTGAATGAGTGGATTAAGGTCATCTAGCTCATCAAATAGGTTCAAACTTAACTGTGAGCAAGAAGATGAGGTAACTAAGTCTTGGCCAACATCCAAATATGGTTCTTCTTGGAAAATCTTTGGTTCAATTTCTTGGGTATCTATTCTTCCAGGAAGGAATCTTCCATATTGGTCTCTTCTTCTATGCATACAACAAAAAGTAAGTCTAAACTATGGAAAATGTTGGAATGCTGAATTCTAAGCTAAATACTAGGAATGAAATTCAAACTCCTACTACCATGCCTACAACAGGTTCTTAGTCTGACACCATTATTGGTCACAATGCCAAAAATGTAGTGTCCATAAATAGGTTGATAACTAGGAACATATATTCCTCTACTTAGGGATTAAACATAATGATTGGCAGTCATAATCTAATAAGGATGTCATTTAATTGTCAACCTAGGGATGTTAGACTTGAAATGGGTTTGCATAGTATATGCACTAATAACCTATTTCAAACATGTGTTCTTTCCTGAAAATACCATGCTAGAATTGAAATTGCTTGAAACAAAATTTAGCTAACTAAATCTTCTCAAAATGAAAACTACATCCGATTTTGGAGACAGGAACTACTCTATCCCTAGTGGCTGCAAGAACAGTCATACTGAATTTCTATGAAAATGAAATACAAATACTCTAATTGCAAAAATGGAAAAGATAGACATCGTCCCTAAGTGGGCCCCCTTAGGTAGTTTCTCAAGTACACAATAGATTAAACTCTAAACTCCATGAAACACTTTTATTGAACTAAAACTAATAAGTACATTTCTCACAACTTGCAACTTGCAATTGTATTACTTGAAAACTAAGCTATTACAATAGTAAAATTTCAGTCCTTTCTCTGAAGGAGAATGGGCTATTTATTCAAAACTGAAACCTAACAACTAACTAACATTTCCCTCATAAAATGGGAAATTTTTATTGAAGAAATGGACACAAGAGGGACAACTGAGTCAAATCAATTTGAAAGAATTAATGCACCACTATCTTGGATCTGTGTGTCATCCAGACACCTCTGCTGGATTCTTCGAATGTTTCCCTTGCATGGCGGATGACTTATCAGCTGTGTCCTCATTTCTTGTTGCCGAATTGGTCTGCTTTGAATAAGTCTTGTGACGATCTAGTGGAGGCTAAATCTTCTCCTTGATACTTGGTACCTGCAATAACTAACAACTAATCCTACGGAAAAGGATCAGTTCAACATATTTAACTCATTAAATGATCCATTATCTCACTCATACATTCATTAGGTATTGATTTCGATCAAACAATATTTCGCATATGGTTGCAGGAAGGTCAACAGTAGTGGCTGCAGGAAAGGAATTTCATCACAAAAAGTCATAAGGCACACATCTTCTATCAAACTAATGTTGGGGATATGGATTTAGTTTTGTCATCAAGATAGTCATCTAAGATAGCAGTGCCTTAGTGATTTCAATTAAAAATCACAACAAAGACACAACTAACAATTCCATAAAGCGGAAATAGGCATAGTTGATCCTGCATTGATCGTCTAAGAGAAATAGATGCAAACAAATAACAGATTCAACACAAATAGATAACCAAGAAAGAAAAAACTATGAACACACATATATATGTGGGGAAAACCTTTTCAGGTAAAAAACCCCACCTCTAAACATTCAACTCACTTGTATTCTTCAGTAACAAAAATAGGTTACAATACAAACACAGAGCTATGATCTTCAGGATATTACATCTTGTCCATTTGGAGAAAGAATACAGGCAAGAAAAAATAGAATCATCACACAGTTACAATGTCCTCATGACATACTGTGTAGATTCCCTTTAGCTCCTCTCAAAAGAGTGTCATAGCCAGCCTGGCCTCTTGGCCTCATAGGTTCACATCTTATCAAATCCGAGAGTCAAAGTGTTCACTGTTGAACTGTTCGAACACTCTCAACCTCTCTTTGATATCGCTCATCATCTATCTCGAACTACACACAAGACTATTTATAATCTTACACCATGTGCATACCTGTTCAACCCATCCCCTACTAGCATTGGTCAAGAGGATAATAACTATTCTACCTACAAGCACCCATACTTCATTGATAACGTGCATCACTTATACAGCTGCATCAAGCCACACAATCATTAACTCGGCCCAGACGCGTCCATCAACCTTCCATCAATAATATAGCTCTATCGTAATCAGGAAATAACTCTCTGGCCAATGGGATCTCAAAGAAATTTCCACATGTCACCAATCCATTCATAGTTGCACCTCTAATAGACAGTCAAACTAGTCCAACTCGTTCAATCGAGCTCCGATCTCTTACCGCGTTACCTTTGAGCTCAAGAGAACTAGTTGTGGTATGGCAATGAGCTCGCCCAAGCTCACTCTGCCATTTACCACACTACCGCAGCCCAGACTGACTCACCTTGCAGTATGGCAGTAAGCTATCTAAGCTCCTTTGAGCTCTGGCCCAAGCCTCCGCTGAGCTTTGACTATCCTTGCCTTCGGCCAACTAGATACAGCCAAAATTTCCACGTGTCACCTTGTCATTCACCTACCGCTCTGACACCGAGTCCAACTCGGTCAAACTCTACCCCGAGTCGATTCGAGCTCCTACCACGCTATCGTAGCACTGTCGAACCCACCTCGTGGTATGGCGGTAAATATGTTCAAGCTCACATTCGGACTCCAACGTGCTATCGCTGGGCTTGGCTTTATCCATTGTAGTATGGCAATAACTGCCAACTAGACTGCTGGCAGTCTTACCGCGACCACTACGGTCAACCATTACACTGGCCGTGGTATGGCAGTAACCGCTAGCTAGGCCACTGGTGGTCTTACTATAGCCACCGTGGTCAGCCAAAGCACTAGCTGCGGTATGTTAGTAATCTCCAGACCCAACTGCAAGCGGTCTCACCACGCTGCCACGGTGAGAGGACCCACTGCCTGCGGTATGGTGGTAACTGCCAAGGCCACCGCTGGCGGTCTCACCGTGCTACCGTGGTGAGTTGACCCACTGCCTGCAGTATAGCAGTCTCACCATGCTACCACGGTGAGTTGACCCACCGCTTGCAGTATGGTGGTAATCACCAAAACCACTCAAACCCGTTGCGGTAAAGGCAAGAATCATGAAGGAAAATGCCAAATCTTCAAGGGAAAAACCAGAAACATTGAGGTAGAATTTCCCAACAACTAATAAAACATTTAAGCAATACTCATGGAAAGACTTATCATAATAAACTTGTTATATTAAGCATAAATTTTATGTATTACTTCCATAATTACCACTAAATGTCTTTCTTAGCATAATAAAAGATATAAAAATGTTTAAAAAACATAGTCTAAAATATGCCAAAAATCGGGCTCATCATGCACCTGGGAATAGAAGGAACTAATGAAGGTTTGGAATGCTGCTAGAAATGTTGTAGAAGCTAAGAGGGACACTTGTGCCAATCTAGATGACCTAGTCTCATATTCCAAAAATCTGGTCCGGATCCTATTTCTGCTAAATGGGTGACCATAAATGTCTAAATCAAAAATTGGACTATCTAGAGGGACTAGGTTGCCATTCTTGGTGACTTATTCCTCTTCAAGATTTTTGATGTTTCCGAAGAGGAAATGAAAGCCCTAGGTTTGCAGCCTGGTTCTTCACAATTTCCCACTTCTAAAACTTTGATATTCGGGCCTGAGAGTGATTTTTGGTGGATGATTTGAATTTGCATGCACGGGGTGGTCATCAAAAAGTCTTCAAAGCCTTCAATGATCTTCAAAGTAACTAAATCTGCAATCACACAATAAGAGAAGGGGAAAATGTTGATTGTTAGGGATTAGGGGTTTGCCTTAGTCAAACCCCTTTTAGGTAACTAAACCAAGATGAATAGAAACATGAAACTTGAAGTAATGGAGTGAGTTACATTGCCATGATGAGAGATCTTGTGTTGTTGCAGCAATCAACCCTTGAATTCTTTAGAAAATGATGTCTTGTTGACATGGAAGGATCAAACCCTAGTTTTCTTGAGGAGAAGAGACGAGAGAGAAGAGTTGCGTGAGAGAGGAAAAATGAGTGATGCATAATGAGCAACTAGGGTTTCTAGGCTTATTTATGCAAGTCTAGCCCTAATTTGCCCGAATAACACCATACAAGCTGACCTTAGGGTTTTAGAGACCAAAATCCCAAAAGAAATTAAGTTTAATTCAAATTTTATGCATCATGGGACTAGGTCACCCAAGGTGGTGACCTAGTTCACCTGGGCATTTTTAAGTGGTTTTTTGGTAATTAAAATATTATTATTTAAGTTTGTCGGGATTTTCTTCATAAAAAACACTAAAATAGGACTTGTATGCATATTAAGGGGTCATTATAGCATAACAAGGGGTTAATTTGATGATTAGAAGCCTAGGAGAGTGTGAAAATGTCTTGCAACACCTTACAACACTTCGTCACCAGGCTTGTAAATGGGTAAAAATGGGTTGAAAAAGGTCCAAGATCATAGGCCAAGGTCCAAATGAGTGAAAAGTGTCGAGGTATACACTTTCTGGTGACACATTTAGCCCCCACTTTAGTGATAGTATGAAATATCTTCAGAGTCGCACTAAAGTAGCGACATGATTTGGATGGTGAAGGATGACAAAGAAGAAGAACGAGAAGAGAAGGAGGTGGTCAAGCCCCCAAGTATTCGAGATTTTAAGTAAACTTGACATCAATGCAAAAGAAATACAAGGGTGAATGCATTACAATAAGACGAGATACATGATCATGCAATGACAAGGTTTAGTGTGAAGAGAATAAAGAGATATGTGCTCCCTCTGGGGCCACAAAACATCAAATTTTCCACATTGTGAGAAACATACACACGGTTGGTATGTACTCATAAGGGTGGCTATGGGGAAAGTTGTGCCTCTTGTTGGGCTTCCCGCTTAAATCATACCAAAGTTATACCTTGTGATAACTTTGATAAGGTGCCACAAAAGGAAGTTATGTTTGAAATGATGTTGTACAGAGGGATTTTTCTTGTTCATGTGATGTCTCATACTAAGGAACATTATGCAAAAAATTTCCAAGAGAGGCAAAGTGCAAGTGTACTCATCTTATATGCAAGAGAGGCAAGGGCTCATCTTCTATGCAAAAGAAGAAAAATGCAAATGTCTCATCCTGAGTAACATTGTATGTAATATTTTCAAGAGAAGGAATTGCAAGAGAAAGAAGACCGTACAATGAAATGTGAGTGATAATGTATGCCCCCACTTTAAAAGAATTGTGAAACACAGTATTGTGAGAAATTGCTTTAATGTATAAAAGGAAAGGGACATTAGAGCTTGTTTGAAAAGCCCTATGTCGAGTCGTATGGTTCCAAAAAGCTATGTCATGAAGGAGGGGTGTATGTCACATGCAATTCAATCTTAAGACATGTCATCCACATCCCAATCTTTCTCTCATATCCTCATGAAATATTAGCGAAAAGTTAAGTTTGACAACGACAAGCGACATACGAGGGGAGAAAGGCTAACTAGCCTTTGGCCCAAACTTAGTTGAGGACAAGAGTGAGCCGAAAGGATTGAGGGGATGAAAGGGAGGGCTAATTTATATCAAATAGAGTATTTAGGTGCCCGCATAGATGGAAGAACACAAAAGGCCTTAAGATGTTGGAGTTTGGAACTCAAGGCCTTACACTCATTGGTGGAGTGGTCGTGAACTTGGTGGTAAGCACAAAAGGAACTTTTCTTTAAACATTTGTTTTTAGTTCTGGAAAGAAGGGAGATCAAGTGATCTTGGAGGAGTATTAACAAGATTCCCTCTTGATCTAGGGTAGAAGGGGATCCTTTGGTTTGGGACAAGGAAGGATCTTTCTTAGCAGACGATGGCTTAGCTATGCAAGGCTCTATGGAGTGAGAGATTTTGTATACTCCTTTGGAGGAGTGTGTAAAATATGAATCAGGAGTGGGTTGTGGGATGACATTGGCTTTAAGTGAAGAGTCCTTTATTGATGTCAAAGGATAACTTTTGAAGATAGGGGTAGAAGAGTGACTAGGGATAAATTTGGTGTGGGAGGAAGGTTGGATGTTCACAATTAGAGTTCAAAATCTAGGAGATTGATTGGATGTTTTCATGATGGGATCTATAGGGTTGTAGATACCTTGTTCATTAGCACCACAACCCTGCCCACTATAGCCAAGTTGTTTCATGATATCATAAAATTTACCATAAATATTTTTCAGCTCTTTTAGATCAGGTGATTGTTCATCATGTGCTTCTTTGTCTGAACTAGTTGAGGTGGATGCTTTAGAAGGATCGCTCGAGTCTTGTGTGGACAAGACTATGTTTACCTTGTTAGAGTCTTGGTGTTTGATCTTGGATTCTCCCATTAAGGGAGGGGTTAAGTCTAAGGAACCCCACTCATCATCTAAGATCTTGGTGATTGGCTCAAGATGTTGTTTGTTATTGATGTGGTATGAGGGTTCCACTTGGGTGGTGGGTGTTAAGGTGTGGAAATGATTCTCTTTGGATTTTTTAATTTTTAAGTAGCTATTAGGTTCAGGATCGATATCAAGTGTCTACAGTTTGTGATTGTAAATGTACTTCATCTTATAATGAAGAGTGGAAGGCACTCCATTCATAGCATGAATCCATGGTTTTCCTAGGATAATATTGTATGAAACCTCCTGAGGCATAACATGGATGGTTGTGTCCAATATGGCAATTGCAACTATAAGAGGGATAGTGATCACACCGACTGGTTTCTTAGATACATTGTCAAATCGTCTAACAAAGAGAGAATCGGGTTGGATGTGGGATCTATCTATGCCAAGTCTATCCAGAAGGCTCACACTAAATAAATTAAGAGTGAAGCCAGTATCTACAAGAGTTCTCTTGATCCCTTTTGTTTTGTATTGAGGTATTATCAATAAAGCTTCATTTTTTTTTTTGCACATCTAAAGGAGGGAGCTCACTTTGTGAAAATCAATGTTAGCATTTATTCCATGAATAATAGCTTCTATGTCATTTGATGGCTCATTAGAAGGGATAGGAACTCGTTATATGGTGACTTGCATCATATTGTGATAGTGAGGGGAGACTTGAATAAGGTCCCATAAAGATATCTTAGTGAGAGTATTCCTTAGTTGATCAACAAGGTCATACTCCCTAAGGAGGGAATTGAGGCGAGGGGTAGCGAGTAAGATGGGAGGATTAGGTAAAGGTAAGAGAGTGGAGGGTGATGGTTGGCAACATGGGTTAATGTGAGTATAATGTGTAAGAGCAATAGTATTAGGACTCAGTTGTGGCAACACATTAGGGGTAGGCGGGTAGAGGGTAAATTTGGGTTTGGGTTTGGGTGATGGTGGGTAGAGGATAAGTTGAGGTTGAATAATATTGACATCCCCTTTGGAAGGAGAGTCAATCATATCCTTGGATTGTATCATTATATCCTCCCTAGGAAGAGATATTTTAGGAGAACTACAAGCCTCATGTTCATGATATTCAAAGATTCGTTCTTCTAAAATGACCTATTCATAAGTAGGGGAAGGATAATGTATGGCAAGAGCATGGGTGGGATGAGGAGAAGAGGGTGCTAGTTTATCAATTTAGGTCTCATTCTCTTGTTCCATAATAGCAACCCTAGTAAGAGAGTGATAATCAAGAGGTTCATCACATGGCATGGTTTCCCCACAAATAGGGTGGTCATCAGGGGAAGGAAAACAATGAGTCTCTTGCATGTCCATGATTGGATCTTGTTGTTCAAATAGGCCCTTCCAAATGTTAGGAACATGAGGAAATAGGGAAATAAGGTTAGAGCTCTCAATCATTAGATGCCTTGAAACCAATATATCCTTCTCACAAAGGTGTTTGTCATGATTGGTTTTAATGATATCCTTATTCAATAAAGCATTATCACAAAGAGGGGAAGTCTTAGGATATGAAGGGTGACTAGGTAGAGTGGTGGAAATTAATTCCTCTTGTATGGTTATACTATCATCCCAAAGGGAGTGAGAAGAAGAACAAACAAGACCATCATGACGTTTAATGATTGTACCTTCATTTGCTAAGATACCTTCATCACTAAAAGGAGAGGTATCATGAGAAGAAAAAATGTGATCATCATGATTATCTAAGTTTTTATTTTCTTATAATATATCATTCTCACAAATAGGAGAGATAGAAGGGGGGGTAAGTGTAAGACAAGTGTTCATGTTTTCATCTGCTAGACGCTCATAATGAGGGAATGTATTGAATGAATTTTTAACATGTTTGAATAGGTTACAAAAAATATAAAGAAAAAGGAAAAATGTAAAAAACTTTGAAGAATTTACAATGCAACTTAAAAAACGGAAAGACAATTTTTAGATTGCAGAGAAGGCAATTTGTTGATTACACTATCAAGGATCTGAAAATGAAACTTTTTAAATGAAAAACTGAAAATGTACAAAGCATGAAATGAGCTAATGTATGCTAATTTTGATAAAATAGATGTAACATAAACACAAGCTATTGATACAAGTTGGTAATGGCACCAAAAAAAATCCTAAAAACAAGGTTTTCAGCTTTGTAGAGGGTAGTTTCAAAACCCTGAAGGGACTAGGTAGCCCAAAATGGCGACCTAGTCCTCTTGATGATTTTTTAAAGGTTTTTCAAGAGCTTTTAATTGGTACAGGTGGTTTATGTGCTGTATAGTGCAGGTCTAAAGAGAAAATGTAGAAATTCAAGGAGATTTGATGATTTAAAATGCCAAATTGCAACCAAAATGCACTTTTCACTAATGAGAGTTTGGAAAGCCTAGGATGCAACATCACTAATGCAATATGCAATGAAAATGAATCCTAAGACAATGAAGAGCTATAAATCAGACAAGAGGGTGTAGGAAAGTTAGGTTCACCAAAATGAACCACCAAAAAAGAAGAAGGGGAAAGATGATTCCCCCAATGAGCCTCTAAGGTTTTTCACCCTAGAAGCTAACTTTGGGAGAATGTTTGTCTTTCACACCTTTACATCTTAGGGTTCATTCAAAGAGGGTTGAGTTTTGAGGGGTTGTGAATGTATGTGTAAGCATGTCTAAGTACAATAAACTGAAAATCTAAATATTTTATTAATGCTAAACTATGCAAATGTAAAGTGCTGGAAAACACAGTGATCTATGCAAACATGTACAAGATGAACTAATAATATACTCTAAAATATATAGAATTGAAGGAGTTAGAATGTGTGAACATATGAATAGAAGAAGGAACTGATGAAGGACTAGAATGCTATTAAAATGATGCAAAAGCTGAGAGGGACACTTGTACCAATCTAGGTGACCTAGTCCCAAATTCCCAAAAACTGGTCCAGAGCCTATTTCTACTAAATGGGTGTCTAGAAATATCTAAATCACAAAACGGCCTATCTAGAGGGACTACGTTGCCATTCTTGGTGACTTAGTCCTCTTAAGGATTTTTGGAGTTTTTAAATAGGAAATAAAAACCCTAGGTTTGTTCCCTGGTTCTTCATAGTTTCCCACTTCTGAAACTTTGATATTCAGGTCTGAGAGTGATTTTTGGTGGATGATTTGAATTTGCATGCAAGGGGTGGTCTTCAAATTCAAATCTTTCAATGATCTTCAAAGTACTTGAATCTGCAATCACACAAGAAGAGAAGGAGAAAAATGTTGATTGTTAGGGATTAGGGGTTTGCCTTAGTCAAACCCCTTTTAGGTAACTAAACCAAAATGAATAGAAACAATGAAATGAAACATGAAACTTGAAGTAATGGAGTGAGTTACCTTGCCATGATGAGAGATCTTGTGGTGTTGCAACAATCAGCCCTTGAATGCTTCAAAAAATAATGTCTTATTGACTTGGAAGGATCAAACCCTAGATTTCTTGAGGAGAAGAATAGATGAGAGAGAGAAGACTTGTGTGAGAGAGGAAAAATGAGTGATGCATAATTAGGAATTAGGGTTCTAGGATTATTTATGCAAGTTAGTCCCTAATTTTCTTGAAAAAACACCATACAAGCTGACCTTAGGGTTTTACAGACCAAAATCTCGAAAGAAGTTAAGTTTAACTCAAATTTTATGCCTCATGGGAATAGGTCACCCAAGCTAGAGACCTAGTCCACCTAGGCATTTTTAGTGGTTTTCGGTAATTACAATATAGTTATTTATGTTTGTCAGGATTTTCTTCATAAAACACACTAAAATAAGTCTTGTATGCATATTAAGGGGTCATTATAACATAAAAACGGGTTAATTTTATGATGACAAGCCTAGGACAATGTGAAAATGTCTTGCAACACCTTACAACACTTCGTCACCAGGCTTGGAAATGAGTAAAAATGGGGTGAGAAAGGTCGAAGATCATAGGCCAAGGTCCAAATGAGCGAAAAGTGTCAAGGTATATATTTTTTGGTGACACACTAATCTCCCCCACCCCCGTGGTATCGAAGGGTGTGTCGCGCTAGCACTGCTGATCACATTAAAAAAATATCAAGTGCACTGTAGTTTATAGAGGATTGTTGATGAGGTAAAAATAACCTCATCATAATAAAATATGGATATCTTACTATTGCTAACTCAATCCTAATCCTATGCCAATTTATTAAACTTTAGGAGAAGTAATTGCTTATTTTAAGGAAAATTATGTTTTCTTTCTTTCTTTGGATCAAGTGAGGAAATTTACCAAAGCAGGTTTAATGGGTTGACTTGAGCATTTTTGTAAGGAATATTAGGTCATCATGCAACTGTTGTAGAAGTTTATCCAACACGTGCGTCAAGAGTAATGCTGTGAAACCACTCCTAGATGCCTGGATGATGCACTAAAGATTTAGTTTCTATTCTTTAAATTATGTTGTTAAAAACTTTATGGCTCTTCTCGAGCCTTCTACATGTTTATGAGATTTTAAGACATCGAAGTTAGTTTTAAGTTGAGGAAGACTTTTTCAATGGCTATCCATGCCATCTTAAATTTAGGATTTAATTATAAAGTTATCTATAAAACTATAATTTCAAAGGTGATGAATAAGACAGAGAGGAAGTATCGTTATGCTGTTCATATGGTTTTCCAAATACTATTATCTGATTTATGTCTATTGGTAATCTATTGAATTATGAATGATGAAGACAATACGTAATGGGTAGACTCCAGAACTAGTAGCTTATCTGATTTTAAGACGAGGTGTTAACCCATGAGTTGGCCACTCGAGGCAAGTAGTTTAGATAGATAAGTATTTTTTTGTTTTGTTGTTTCATTTGTTAAAGCTAGATATCTATTCAGTAGAAGTAATTGAGTTTGTTAAGAGTGGAGTCTGAAGTTATAGAGCACTATTATTTTTCATTAGTATGAGTTATCTTTTGTAGTTGATAAAATCCTTTACCGTTCAAAAATTTTCATTGTTTGTTCACTTACTTTTTTGCTTTCGTAGTATATCAGTTGTTTAGTTTGCTTGTCTCTATGCTTTCTAGTTTAGTTGTGTTGCTTTCTAAATTAGTTATCTTACACTTTTTAATTTAGTATATCCTATTTTTCTTAGAGTAGGATTATTTTCTAGTTAAATAGGAATGGCCTTAGATTAAAATTTACTCAGATAGTTGAAGATAAAATAGAAAATATAAAATGAGTTATCCAAATCATCTTCTTCTGCAAATTGCCTTGGACACTCTTTGGTCAACTAATTGACATTCAATTATTCTAAAGTAGTAGGACCTAATGACAACCTATCACTTTTTGGCACCATTTTTGGGTAACTCTTAAAAAGCCTTTGTGCTAAAAGGTTATTAGGAGATGGTTTGAATACAAAGTTTTATGCCAAAAATTTCTCAATCGGCTTGCTTTTCTGCATGGTCTAAAAAAGAGTCCCACATGGACAATTTATACCAAGACCCCCCCAAAATATGTACCAATCATATCTACTGAAGCCCAAGGCTTAGATGACCACACTTCTAAAGAATTATTTGAGCCTACTCCACCTGAGGCTTTCCATTATTTCCCTATCGAGCAATTGGCAGAATAGCCAGTTATAGAGGAATTTTTTTTTGAGGAACATACTCTTATGGACATCATGGGAGATTTTAGAGCTAAACCTAACCACAACAAACCTATGCCTCCTAGAACTTTTACCTATCCTATTACATTAGATGCTGACGATGATACTGTAATGAAAAAAATTTCCCCAGCTTTGCTTCCAACCTTCCATGGTTTATCCTCGGAAGACCCAGGCCAATTCCTCTTTGAGTTTAAAGTAATCTGTCAAACTTATAATTATAAAAATGACAACTAAAAGTTGAAGATCTTTTTGTCAACTTTAAAGGACTCAGCAATGCGTTGGTTTATGGGATTGGGTTTTTGTAGTATAACATCTTGGGGGGAAATGGAGACTGCCTTCTTGCAAAAATACCAGAGTTATTGTAGGGTAAGTGATCGTAAGGAGGAGTTATTTAAACTAAGACAAAATGAGGATGAAAATTTAGAGGATTATCTTGATAGGTTCCTCTTCCTCTCCAAAAGATGCAGAGAAACGACCATTAGCGTTGAGATTCTCAAAATAATTTTTCTTAAAGGTCTTGATGATGACGCTCGAAGAAATCTTGATTTAATGGGGAAAGGTGACATATCTCAATTAAATCTTGAAGAAATATGTGAGTTATGTCAGAATTTCTCCTGTACTCAGGGAGGAATCCATCAAACTAATCTTTTTAGAGGGTCTAATGAGATAGGTAAGCTCCTTGAAGAAATAGAAAATCTGAAAATGGACATTCTCGTGCAGTTGAATACCACATTAGATGGTATACAAGATAAAACTCACAACCCTCATACCTTGTCAATTTATTGTCCAAGGTGTCAGAATAAACACCTATTGCATGAGTGTCCTTTGGATAAAGTCAATGTTTGTCAACTGTGTGAGAAAAACCATCCTACAAACTAGTGTGAACTTCTATCGGATATCAAGAATACTAAGAAAAAAACCATTCAGGTTGAAGAAGAAATAAATGCTTTAAACCAACGTCAAGGAGGTGATTTCCCTTATGGACATAATTCTAATCCTACATGGAGACCACAAAATAACTGGGCTCATAATCAATGGACTCCATCTTGGAATCAGTTGCCTCCACCTCAACCTAACTAGGGAACTCCATATTAGGGATCCCCTGAATGGGAAAACCATAGATGAGGGAAATTGGTAGTGGTCAAATCAACCCCAACAATAGTGGTACAAACAACATGCTACCCCCCAATGGAATCAGGCACAAAATCAGTTCTATACTGAACCTAGGAGGAATCAACAACAAAATCTATTACCTCTAGCTCAAAACGCTCCTCAGAATGAGCAGGCAAACCAACCTCAGCTTCCAGCACATCCGCTTCCCAATCCTAAGAATAATCGCTAGAATACTCTAGTCTACTCTATCGAACATGAAAATTTTACAAGGCTTAATGCAATACACTTCAAAACTGTGCAATTGCATTCTGATCGAACTATTCAACCTCCAACCATTGAAGAAATAGTGGAGGAATATGAGCCTAAAAGTATAATAAAAGACACGTCGTCTAATCAGGATACCACTCCTAAAGACAAAGAGCCTTTTCAGTGGTAGGGGTTGTTGAATTGTCTCAGGGGGAGGAAGGTCAGTCCTTAAGTCAACATAAGGAGGATCCTATTCCAAAGGAGAAAGGATTGACACCATATCCAGAATGTTTAAAGTCCATAAATCTGGAAGATACTCTGAAAGTATCCTTGGCTATAGAAATTGTGTTAATTCAAGAGATTAATCAGTTGCAAATTGAAGTTCCTTTATTGCAAGCAATAAAGGAAATTTATGAATTAAACCAGTTAATCAAATAGCTATGTATCAAAACACCAAGGAGGAGGCAAAAAAAGATAAATACCATTCATATTAATGGTTATTTAGCTGGTTTTATGTCTGGAAAGGTTATCGCTCTGAAATATGATGATCCTGGGAGTCCACTTATAATCATTACAATCAATGAGGTAGCAATACCAAATTCACTAGTGGATCTAGGGGTAGCTATTAATGTGATGACTGTTGATGTAATAGAAAAATTGGGTTTAACTGATTTACGTCCTACAACCACAGTCTTACAAATGGAAAATCAGTCTATAGCCATCCCAAAGGGCGTCATTAAAAACATCCTTGTAAAAGTTGATGGATTGGAATATCTAGTCGACTTCCACGTAATTCAGTCACTTACACCTAAGGATAGCTATCCTATAATTATTGGAAGACCTTGGCTGGCCACGGTTGCTACTAAGATTGATTGTAGGGAAGGGGGAATGACCATTTCACATGGTCAAGATTGTAAATGTTTGTTCTTATATCCCCCTACTAAGCCTACTGAGAATGAAAAATTCTGGGTTGATGAACCTAAGGAAACCAATGGTTCAGAGAGTTTAGCCTCCCTAGCCATGGTAGTAATTAAACAACATAGGGAAGAACTGGAAGAAGAGTTAGTAAGTGGCATTGCATGACATGCTATAACCTCAAACGAGGATGAAATGAGGGATGCTCGAAGGATTTTCGGGCAACCAATTGATATAAGTGGAATGGAGCACAGTTATGCTACAATGGGAATGTTGTGTCCCTTAGTAAATATGATTCCCAAAACAAGTTATTTCTTTGAAGACGTCATGAGATTTCACAGGATTATACCTCATAGTTTTCCTCTCAACACGTTGTTTCCACCTATGTATACTATCACTCCAGGATTATATAGACATGAGGGGAATTCACCCAAGTGTTTGTACTCATCACATTTACACTGACATTAGTATAAGGCTTGTTCGCTAGCCACAGGGGAGACTCAATCCTGTATTAATGGATTTGTCAAAATTGAGATTGAGAAACTCCTTCATGCTGGAATTATTTATCCAATCTTTGACAGTAAGTGGGTATCACCTATGGTGGTGGTTACAAAGAAAAATGGGAAGTGGAGAATCTGTGTAGATTATCGAGAACTCAATAAAGCCACTTATAGAGATTATTTTGCTTTACCATTTGTTGATCAGGTTCTGGACAACTTGGCTAGGAGGAAATATTTCTCCTTTCTTGATGGATTTAGTGGTTACAATCAGATACAGGTTACGCCAGAAGACCAAGACAAAACCACATTTACCTTCCCATGGGGCACATTTGCAGATAGGGTGCTTCCTTTTGAACTGTGCAATGCTCCAGCGACCTTCCAGAGAGTCGTTCTTTCCATATTTGCCACTCTCGTTAATGACTGTGTCTAGGTCTACATAGATAATTTTACCATCTATGGGTCAACATATGACAAAGCTCTTCATAACCTAGGTTGAGTTTTGCAAGTTTGTGAGGAAAATAGACTATCTGTTAGCCATGAGAAATGCTTAATAATGGTGGAACAAGGAATAGTCTTGGGTCATCATATTTCCTCTGAGGGAATAAAGGTCGATCCTAAGAAAATTGAAGTCATCCAATAGTTGACTATCCCTCAAACTCAGACAGATGTAAGAAGTATTCTTGGACATGCTGGTTACTACAGAAGGTTCATTGAAGGCTTCAGTAAAATTGCAGCTCCTATGTTTTCTCTTCTACAAAAGGAGGTAGAATTCGTTTGGACACCTGAGTGTTAACTATCATTTGAAACCATGAAGGAAAATCTTGTCTCTTCTCCCATTCTACGAGGACCAAATTGGATTATCCCCTCCCATATCTATGTAGATGCTTATGATGATGCTATTGGTGCAGTTCTAGGACAAGAAGATGAGAACGGGGGAAATTATGCTATATATTTCATCAGTAAAAATATTACTTCTGCAGAAAGGAATTATACAACAACAGAAAAGGAATTCTTGGCTGTTGTTCATGCCATAAAAAAATTATGCCATTACATTATAGGGTATAAGGTTACAATTTATACAAACCACTCAGTTGTGAAATACTTAATGAACAACCCCGTAGTTAATGGACAAATTATGAGATGGTTATTGCTTCTTTAGGAGTTTAATGCCATGATTCTTGATAAACAAGGGAAATATAATGTGGTAGCAAATTTTTTGTCATGAATCAAACATGAAGAAGATGATAGTACTCCTATACATGATGATTTTCTAGATGAAAATTTGTTTGCAGTTTCTATAAAATCACCTTAGTTTGCAGATATCGCTAATTATTTAGCTACTTCAGAGATACCTCCTAGATTCACAACTAAGCAAATGAAGCATCTAATCAAGGAAAGTGCCCCATTCAAGTGGATCAATGGAATTCTATTTTTTTGTGGGCTTGATATATTCTTAAGAAGATGTGTGAAAGTGGATGAAACCTATAGCATTCTAAGGGCCTGTCATGATGATCCTTCGGGAAGGCATTACTCTACAAAGAGAACTTCTCATAAAGTCTTAGGTGCCGAATACTATTAGCCCTCAATGCATAGAGACATTAAGAACTATTTTCATCATTACGATGAATGTCAGAGGGTAGGAAGACCAGCTTCTTCTTTGGAAATGTTGTTGCTGCCACAGGTAGTGCTCGAACAATTTGAGAAATGGGATTTAGATTTTATCGAACCCATAGATCCTTCCTCTCAAGGGAAAGAGTACATATTGGTTTGCACTGACTACCTGATAAGTGGGCTAAAGTTCAAGCCTTACGTGTAGCTAGGGAAGAGCAAGTTGTGGAATTCCTCTATAATAGAATTTTCCTTAGATTTGGAGCCCCTCGAACTATCGTCACTAATCAAGGACCCCAATTTATGTCCAAAGTGCTCTTAGCATTTACCAACCATTTTAAGGTAATCCATAGGAATTCATCCCCTTACCACCCTCAAGCAAATGGCTAGGTAGAAGTAACTAATAGAGAGCTTGAAATTTTTTTAACGAAAAATATTTCTTGTGGAAGAAAAGATTGGGCCAGGAAACTCCCTGAAGCCATATGGGCATACAACACAATCTGGAAATCTACGACTGGATTCAGCCCCTATGAGCTCATTTTTGGGAAGAAGCCTCTTCTTCCTATTGATTTTGAACTACAAACTCTACGAATGGCTATGTAACTAGGTCTGGATTTAAAAGGAGCCCAAGTCGAATGAGTTCTGCAACTAAGTGAATTAGATGAGCTTCGTTTAGACGTCGTCCATCAAACTGAACTAATTCAACTTTAACAGAAAGTGTGGCATGACAAACATATTAAGGAGAAGGAGTTTCATAATGGGGACTCAGACCTATTATTTGATTCAAGATACAAGGATCATAAGGGAAAGCTTAAGAGTCACTGGCTAGGACCTTATAAAATTGATGAAGTCTTTTCAAACGAAATTGTTCGGTTGAAACAAATTGATGGTGATACACAAACTCTTTTGGTTAATGGTCATTGCTTACGTGTCTACCATAAGCTAGTCAACAGGGAAGACTTTACAAGGATGGTGGAAATTTAGGGCGAGGTCCAATGTGTTGACTCTACCAAGGAAGAGTCTATCTGGTAACAATGTTGTAAAAAACGTTATATATATATATATATATCTAATTCAAAAATGTGCAATAAAAGGACATGTATGCCAAGATATTTTCGTTCATTAAATCTTTCTTCATTTTTGGACTTAGCTAATTTTTCATTCCATTTTGCAGGACTTCTCAAAAAGCAAAGAATAACTTTCGGAGCACCCTCCAAAGATGCTCTGGAACATGACGGTCTTCAAACAAGATACTCCAAAACTTGTAGAAAGCTCATCATGTCGAAGAGGCATTCTGTACTAAGGTCCAAAGCTTGGGAAATCCAAAAATTCTTCTCCATAGCAATCCACCTTTCATTTCATTGCTGCTCTGGTTGCATCTTTCAGCGATGCTTCGAAACCTTTCATTTTTTTGCTCCTTTGGCTACATCTTTCAGTGATGCTCCAGAACCTATCAATCCGTTGCTGCTCCAGCTAGATCTTTCAGCGATGCTCTGAAACCTTTCATTTTGTTGCTTCTCCAGCTGCATCTTTCAGCGATGCTCCGTAACCTTTCATTCCTTTGCTACCACAGCTGCATCTTTCTACGATGCTCCGTAAATTCCATTTCATTTATGTTTCGGTCACACCTTATACCAGTGCTCCGGAACCTCTATTTCATTTCCACTTTAGTCGTACCTCACACCGATGCTCCAAACCTTATGCACTCATTTCAAGCGCAATGCCAACTTGCATGCCCTGGAACTTGTTCG
This sequence comes from Sequoiadendron giganteum, assembly GCA_007115665.2. Taxonomy (NCBI): domain Eukaryota; kingdom Viridiplantae; phylum Streptophyta; class Pinopsida; order Cupressales; family Cupressaceae; genus Sequoiadendron; species Sequoiadendron giganteum. The sequence goes on along the minus strand of CM021101.1, from coordinate 321,125,727 downwards.
TTTATTTTCTGCCACCTTTTTAAAAAAAAATAATTTTTGCGATTCTTTCGCTAGAATATCTCATACATCTGTCTTTCTATTTTTTCTTTAGTCATAAATAAGCCACCCAATTTCATACTCCTCATTGATAGCTCCATCACCCATAGAATTTTGCACCCATATCATAATAATTATGTCATCACCTTAGCCAATGCCTTCACGTCATCTTGTCAAATCTGTAAGGTATAAGATCTTCAAACGATCACATAACGCAAGTAAGTACTAATTTTCTCTTTAAGTAGGTAGTTATTTTCGAATAAAGAATAATTAAATGGCATGAACTTCACTCCCTATTTAGCAATTTGTGCCACTCGGTGTTCAACTACTTGTACAACAAAACCTTTCTTAAACCTCCATGTAGATTGGAAATCATTGAAGCGTAAGCTGCAAATAAAACAAATAACTGATTTCAGAGGTAATATTTTCAAAAATTTGCATGAAAGCTCTGTGCTGGAACTAAAATATTTTGCAGAGTGTGAAATAAGGAAATGGGGGGTGGTAAAAGAAAGGCAACGCCAGATTCAGTAGAAAAATTATTGGGATTGAGTAATATCTCCAGGTTGTTCGAGGAAGCACGGTGGTTAAACTTCATCAGGAAATTTGAAAGCTATAACAAAAAGTTGGTAAGATCTTTTGCTGAGAACTACACAAATGGCGAGGTGGTACTTCATGGGAAGCATTTCAAGGTAAGTTCCAAAATTATTTCCCACTTATCTGGATTAGAGAATGTAGGCATAAATATAAAAGAAACCTCTCAAATTATGTACAAGAACTTATCTGAATTATTTGTTAGAGAGGGAGACCCACACCCAATGGTAGTAATAAGTACCAGGGGACAAAATAAGGGGTTCCAGAGAACCTCCATATTAGAACCCTGGGGAAATGTTGTTGCATGGATTATAAAGTATTTCACTTGTGAGGGTCATCTTACTATAGTTGTAGGACCTATCTTTCGTATATTGACCCATTTACGTCATGGGAAGGAGGACCCAACTCTTAGGGTTAATATGCTTGAATTCTTGTGTGATTCCTTAAATACTTCCATAGAAAGGTATAAACCAGGGACTGGACCTTTCAAACATCACGGGTTAATTAAGCTAATCTACAAGTACCACTTTCGTAACAAACTTGAGGGAAAATGGGAGAAATTTTTAGAGAAAATGGAGAAGCCTGCAATTGTAAGAACCATAGAATCAAGGGAACCATCCCACTAGGCTATTCCATTATCTGGAGCAATTTCCTCTAAGGGCTCTTCAACTCCAGAAGCTCTTAATCCCACCACTCCTGGTGAGGATTTTCCAAACCTCTACGGTGATGAATTCGAAACCCCCAACCTGCCAGAATGGGTTGATATTATTTATTCTGACACAAGTAAAACCAGAAAGAAGAAAACAAAGAAAAATAGAACACCTGTCATTTTCCAAGAATTTCCTCCACTCAGAAGGAGTAAGCAGTTGGCTTCTGAATTCTCTGAAACCCCAATATAGGGTAAGGAGGGAAGTTCACAAAAGAAAAAGCCTAAGCGGCCACTTGAGCCCATAGAAATTTCAGAGCATGCCAGTGAAGAGGAGGTACCCCTAAATAAAGAAGATTCAGGTGAAGTGTTCCCTTTCCATTATGCACATATAGAGGAAATATTCAATGATGAAATTCAGGGAAGAGAACCTAAGGGGGATGGCGGTGTGCCAAAAAAATTGTCACCCATTGTAAATAAAATTGTTGGAATAGCTGAAACAAGTAGTGCCATTGCTGAATTAGATAAGTGTAAAGTAGAAATTGATGATTTACAAAAATAATTGTCTAAAAGTAACGAATTTATAAAATTGTAGAAAGAAGAGTCGGATGTGCAGAATGATATAATAAATAAAAGAGATCGAGAAATAAAGGGCTTGAAGCTTCAATTGCAGGAAAAGGACTTAAAAATTTATAAGTTACATGAGAAAATGCAGGAATAGAATCAAAAGCATAAAACTTATAGTGTTTACATTGCACACAAAGATGCAAAAATGGAAAGAATAAAATAAAATTTTGTGCTCATGCTCACAACTTTTGAGGAGGACAAGAAAATAAAAACTGAAGAGTTGAACACTTCCATCAGTAGGGTAGTTGAACTAGAACAGTACTTGAAAGAATGCACTATGAAACCTCAAATGGAGTCCAAAGAAATTCAGATTGAACCAGTTGTAACTGATTGGTTCCAGGACCATATTCCACCTCTACTAAAGAAATGGATGGAAAAATGTTACTTCTGCGGGAATGTCCAAGTTGAAAATCATAGGCTAAAGAAGGAACTGGTGCTCCTGAAGGAGTCATTTCACAGGGCCTACAGAGGGAAGCAAGATGCATGTCAACTTGTGGACTGTTTGTTGAATTGTAGAAGACCATCAAGAATTTACTCAATTTTTTTGAATGAACAATGGCTGAGATGGAAACTATTTATGATCTATAATGACCAGCCCTATGAGCCTAATGATAAAGAGTTTGTTAAAATATTTGTAGAGTTGACTCCTGAAGACCAAGATTTAATTTGTGAATTCTTTCTGCATGAATTGTTATTAGAAAATCATACATGTTTCTTTATCAATTTGTTTGTTGGAGAGGTAGAACTGAGGGCATTTCTTTCCACCATGAGGAATCAAATTCATTGGCAGGATCAAACAAAAGAGTTTGCACAGGCAGAGAGAACAGTGGGTCTCTAAATAAGGTCCCCAAATTCAAGGCCTAATGGGTTCAAAGCTACATTTTTGTCTCTCCTTGTTAATGAAAATATGAAGGAAAGGTATGACAACAACCTAAAGCTGTGTTATGACAATTTCATGGGAAATGGACATAAATTAATTGGAAAATCATGGCATGCTTGCGAAGAAAGATTCACCCCTTTACCAACTTACTTAAAGAAAAGAGAGGTTATTTCCCCTCTAAATATCAAGTGGTCATTCAGAAGGGCAGATGCTCTAGTTAAAATCCTGAAGACTCTAAGGACAAAATGGATAGGAATGAAATACAGACCTCCCTTTCTACTTAATCCACCCTTGGCCTTCCATATTTTCACAGATTTGAATGATAGAATTTTCAATGAATGGAGGGAGAGAGTGATGTTTCATAGAGGGTTCATTCATAACCATGAAGTTTTCAATGCATTAGCTAGGGAGACACATGATCTCAGTACTCTTTATGAGGAATGGAATAGGACTCAGGGGTTTAACTATGGAGTAGGGGGACTTGCCAGAAATTAGGTAGGGGAAGAAATGATGAGGTAAAAATAACCTCATCATAATAAAATCTCAAAATCTTACTTTTGCTAACTCAATCCTAAGTCTGTGCCAATTTATTAAACTTTAGTAGAAGTAATTGCTTATTTTAAGGAAAATTATGCTTTCTTTCTTTTGATCAATTGAGGAAATTTACCAAAGCAGGTTTAATTGATTGACTTGAGCATTTTTGTAGGGAATAATAGGTCATCATGCGGCTGTTGCAGAAGTTTAGCCAACACGTGCCTCAAGAGAAATGCTGCAAACCCACTCCTATATGCCTGGATGATGCACCAAAGATTTAGTTTTTGTTCTATAAATTCTATTGTTAAAAAATTTATGGCTCTTCTCGAGCCTTCTACATGTTTCTGAGCTTTTAAGACATCAAAGTTATTTTTAAGATGAGGAAGACTTTTTCAATGGCTATCCATGCTATCTTAAATTTAGGATTTAGTTATAAAGTTATCTATAAAACTGTAATTTCAAAGGTGATGAATAAGACAGAGAGGAAGTATCATTATGGTGTTCATATGGTTTTCCAAATACTATTATCTAATTTCTGTCTATTGATAATCTGTTGAATTATGAATGATGAATACTGTACATAATGGGTAGACTCCAAAACTAGTAGCTTATGTGATTTTAAGACGAGGTGTTAATCCATGAGCTGGCCACTCGAGGGAAGTAGTTTAGATAAATAAGTATTTTTCTATTTTGTTGTTTCATTTGTTAAAGCTAGATATCTGTTTAGTAGAAGTAATTGAGTTTGTTAAGAGTGGAGTCTGAAGTTTCGGAGCACTATTGTTTTTCATTAGTATGAGTTATCTTTCATAGTTGATAAAATCCTTTACTGTTAAAAATGTTTCATTGTTTGTTCACTTACTTTTTTGCTTCCGTAGTATATCAATTTTGTAGTTTTCTTTTCTCTATGCTTTCTAGTTTATTTGTGTTGCTTTCTAAATTAGTTATCTTATGCTTTTTAATTTAGTATTTCCTATTTTTCTTAGAGTAGGATTATTTTCTAGTTAAATAGGAATGGCCTTAGATTAAAATTGACTCCAATAGTTGAAGATAAAACAAAAAATATAAAATGAGTTATCCAAATCATCTTCTTCTGCAAATTGCCTTGGACACTGCCCGGTCGACTAATTAGCATTCAATTATTCTAAAGTAGTAGGACCTAACGACAGCCTATCAATTGTGCTACCTGATTCTTGCAGTCTATATATATATATATATATTTCCACTAAATCTTATTTAAATTAATTATCTCAATGGTGGAAACATAAAACACGACATCTTTCTACTAAATCTTATTTAAGGTGTGTTTTTTTCAGCTCTAGGAAAATTCACTGTTAGCGATTCACAGTGAGAAAATTTACCACCAGCAATTCATAGTCATGGAAAATTCATCACATTAAAAGTTTGTGATTAATCTTTGTGACCATGAATTGCTGGTGGTGAATTTTCCTTGAGATGAATTTATCATGGCAGTGAATTTTCCCATGGTGAATTTGCCTGATCCAATATTTTCTATCAAGATATTGATGAAACCCCACTCCTTTGATCACCAAGAGCTCTTCATCCACTATTACAATAATGAATTCATCTCTACAAGATAGAGTTAAAATGACAATCTTGGGTTTACTGGATTACTTCCCAAGTATTGAAAATTTGTAGTTTGACTCAAGTATTACTCTAGTACAACCCAAGTATAATCTTGATCTACTTGCTCAATTTCACATGACTAATTGTAAGCCATCTTTAACTCTCTTTCTATATGGGGTCAATCTTGAGGCTAGTTTTACTACATCATTTCTTAGTGTTACTTTGTATTGAAAACTTTTTGGTAATATCATCTATTTGGCCCTTATTAAGCCAAACATTTTATATGTACTAGGCACAGTTTTGAGATTCATGCAAGAGCCTCATGAGCTATGTTGGAAAGTATATCAGAGAATCCTTCACTACCTTTAGGGTACTATTAAATTTGATATTCACTACAAATTTGACATAGAGGTTCACTTGGCTGGATACACATATTTAGATTGGGCTAGTGATACTCAAAGTTACAAGTCAACTTCAGGTTATAGTTTCTCACTAGTTTCTGGTCCCATCAGTTTGTCTAGTAAAAAACTAAATTTTTATTGATTTATCATCCATCGAGGAAAAGTATAGGGGAGTTTTCAATGCAACTAGTAAGACTCTTTGGCTTACAGTAATTATAAATAAGATTGGCATTCTATTTAGACATCCACAACCATGTATTTTGATAACCAAAGCACCATCTAGATGTGCAAGAATCTGGTCTAGCACGAATAGACCAAACACATAGATATCCATATGCATTACATTCAGGATCTTATTCATGGTTAGACCATCAACCTAGTCTTATTCTAGTCTTTAGAGAAAGTTGATATTTCACCAAACCTTCTACAAAGAGAGTGGTCATTCATCTAGAAGCTCTTCTTGTGGTGTGATCTACTTTAGTGGAAACATCATCTTTGAGGGGGGGTTTCTAGTTCTCACTTTCTTTTCTCCCTTTTAGGGGGAGTTTTTCCCACTAATTTTTCTCCCTTTCTCCACTTTATGAGAGATTGCATTATAATTGGGTACACACGACCTATTAAGCTTATTTAGGTGTCCCAATTAGTGAGAGTTAGCTCAGCACCTCTTGAGATTTTTGAGGAAGTTAACTCACCAACACTCTCTTTTAGTGGGAGTTAACTACCAAGTATTCTCCATTATTCTTGATGGACATTTGTTGCTTCCTTTATATATGTATATATCATTCATGGCTTAATTAATATGTTGATTTATCCATTCTTGTGTATTTTTCTTGCATTGTTTTTTATCATCTCATAGGTAGGATTGATTGTGTTCACCTTACGTCGGTTGATATAATACTAGTATTATATCCAAGGATGTTTACAAAATTATGTAATAAATTGTGTTAGATTATTTTTATTCTCTAATGTCAAACTCTAGTTGTGCTCAATGAGAATTCCCTATGATGTCCTAGATGATCCATATATGATTTATGTTGAGTAGTGAGTTTCCTTAAAACAAAAACCAATCACACAAATCAACAAGTGCTAAGTCAAGTCATAATGGCTAGTGAAGTAGTTGGAAACAAATAAATTTGAAGTTTGAGTTCTAAAAGTGAAGGTTTAGATTAATAACTATATAGAAGTGACTTGGGTCAAGTCTACTTTTGCAAATCTACAATTCTTTTTAAAATAAGTCTATTAGAATCATGAATGCAAATTTAGGTACTAGTGATGGTAGGAATTAGTACTATAGACACCTAAATTTGACAACACCTAACCATACTTGGCTTTACCTTACCATAGTCATTAATTAAATAATTATTCATTATTTATTTAATTAGTTTATCCTTCACTTTTATCTCCCACTTTAAATAAATAATATGTATTATTTATTATTTATTTAATTTATCCATATCACTTTTATCCCATTTTTATTAAATGAATGATTATTATTTATTTATTATATTTATTTAATTAATTTATCCTTCACCTTTATCTCTCAAAACTAGTATGCATATAATAACTAATTATATATATAAAAAACGCTGAAAGCTATCATTACTTAACATTGTTCTTCTTAAATTTTAAATATAAAATAATTTTTAAATCTCTTTTGATCTTATACACTCTTTTCAAAAATAAAAAATGTATTAACTATTTTTCTTTTAGTTTTCAATGTATTATATTATTTTACTTTAGATTTAAAAATATTTTATTAAAGACTACGAAAAACATTTCATAGTACATACAATTTGAGAAAAAATATTTACTATTTTTACTATTCTATGTTCGATTTTGTTTTGTTTTTTATAAAAGTATAATAAATATTATATATTTATGTATAGTTTTTTTATTTTTTCTTAATTTTTTATTAAATTTTTTCATTTTTTAATATATGTTTTCAATTTAAAGGGATTTTCAAAATCAGTTAGGAAAAATAGAAAAAAAAAATCATTTTGATTTTCAAAATAGAAACGGTTAGAAAAAAAGAAGCTCATGACTTCCACCTCCCTGTCATTATCAATGAAGCTTCAAGAACTTTATACAAAATATTCTTTCGTTCCTTTCACTATATAAGACTTTCAGCATAATAAATATTTATTATTTATTTAATTAATTTATCCTTTCACATCACACTTTTTCAATAAATTATTATATAATTTTATTTTATTTAATTAAAGCACAGTTTGAAAGAAATTTCTGCAGGAGAACAAGGCGATAAGGATGTGTGATGCCAAGGAGTTTGCGGCAAGTTTGAAGCCATTGTCAAATGAAACCATGTCCACTCTAAAGCCAGGCCCAGATCACTGTGGAGAAATTCACCGCTTGAAGCAAGGTGTTTCTGTTAACAAAAGAAAAGTCTACTGCATCATTTTTAGCCGTTAAGATTGGAAGGAAATAACACAAGTCTGAAGACATTGTCAAAAATTTGATGGCAAGAAAAAACTGCCGTAGCAGTTAAGGGGAGATTTGCAGTGATTACGTCATCCCTGCCAAAGAAGAACCTGTGATAAGTCATTTTTTTTTTTTTGGTAAAGATTGCTTATTACCATTGTCAAAAGGAATGGGGGTTGTAGACTAGAGAAAGAGTCCAAAGAAAGTGCCTACTGAAGATTGAAGATTTGTATGGAAGATAGTCAAAGTTGTAAATTGATAGAGTTGTAGTATGTTTTGCGTTGTTTCTATTGTCATTTTTGAAGGTTGTCATATATATTAAGGAAGTAGGAAGTTTGAGGAGATTGGATAAGTATGTGTCTAGGTTGAGAGTTAAAATTGTGAATAGAATTTCTAAAGTCTGTAAAATGATAAAAGAATGAAGAGTTGACAAGTGAGATGAGAACATCAAGGAGGATAGCAGATGCCTGTTATGAAAAGATAAGTGAAGTTGTTAAAAATAAATATTGTTGAATGTTGGGGCATTATGTCTCTGTATGAAAGCAATGTATGAGGCCAATGGAGCCCATTAAAACTAGGATCCTCGAGCACCGGTAGAGTGACTCAATGGAAGGTGTTGATAAAACAAGTTAATCACACTTGAACTTACAATGGAATGGTAATCAAGAGAGCCAGAGCTCATGGTTAGAGCATCCCATCAATGTGAGATTCATACGCCTGATTAATTATCTTGAATGGGTGTCAAATTTTGTACTTGTTTCAAAGCCAAATGGGGGCATTCGCATCTGCACTTACTTCAGAGACTTAAATAAAGCGTGTCCTAAGGATGAATTTCCGCTACCAAACATCGACATGATAGTGGATATGATGGTCGGACACGAAATGCTATCACTAATGGATGGGTTTTCTAGATATAATCAAATCATGATAGAAAAGGAGGATCAACACAAGACAACGTTCACATGTCCGTGGGGGACCTACTACTAGAAGATGATTCCTTTCGGGTTAAAGAATGTAGGTGCAACATACCAAAGAGCCATGACACTGATCTTTCATGACATGATTCATAAGATAGTAGAAGACTACGTAGATGACATATTGGCTAAATCTAGAAAAAGATAGGACCACATAGCAACCTTGAGCTCTATTTTTGATAGATTAGAAAAATATAAGGTCAGTCTCAATCCAAAGAAATGCGTCTTTGGGGTACAATTAGGTAAGATCTTGGGATATATAGTGTCAATGAGAGGAATACAGGTAGATCCCATCAAATTCAAGGTGATCCTCGATATGGAAGCACCCAGGACACTAAAGCACCTAAGAGGTCTATAAGGAAGGCTCTAGTCCATCCGCAGATTCATAGCATAGCTAGTTGATAAATAGATTCCATATTCTCATCTACTCCACAAGGGAGTAGCATTAAAATGGGATGACAAATGCAACTAGGAATTTAACAAAATCAAAGAATACTTACTCACCCCACTTACATGGTTGTGGATGTCTAAATAGAATTCCAAGCTTATTTATAATTACTATAAGCCAAAGAGTCTTACTCGGTGCATTGAAAACTCCCCTGTACTTTTCCTCTATGGATAATAAAGTAATAAAGTTTTACTTTTTTACTAGACCAATTGATGGGACCAGAGCCTAGTGAGAAACTATAACCTGAAGTTGACTTGTAACTTTGAGTATCACTAGCCCAATCTAAATATGTGTATCCAACCAAGTGAACCTCTATGTCAAATTTGTAGTGAATATCAAATTTAATAGTACCCCAAAGGTAGTGAAGGATTCTCTTATATACTTTCCAACATAGCTCATGAGGCTCTTGCATGAATCTTAAAACTGTGCCTAGTACATATAAAATGTTTGGCTTAATATGAGCCAAATAGATGATATTACCAAAAAAAATTCAATACAAAGTAACACTAAGCAATGGTGTAGTAAAACTAGCCTCAAGACTAACCCCATATAGAAAGAGAGTTAAATATGGCTTACAATTAGTCATGTTAAATTGAGCAAGTAGATCAAGATTATACTTGGGTTGTACAAGAGTAATACTTGAGTCAAACTACAAATTTTCAATACTTGGGAAATAATGCAGTAAACCCAAGTTTTCCATGTTAACTCTATCTTGTAGAGATGAATTCATTATTGTAATAGTGGATGAAGAGCTCTTGGTGATCAAAGGAGTGGGGTTTCATCAATATCTTGATAGAAAATACTGCATCAGGCAAATTCACCTTGGGAAAATTCACTACCATGATAAATTCATCTCAAGGAAAATTCACCACCAGCAATTCATGGTCACAAAAATTAATCAGAAACTTTTAATGCGATGAATTTTCCTTGAATATGAATTGCTGGTGGTGAATTTTCCTTAAGGTGAATTTTTCAAGGTAGTGAATTTTCCTAGAGTGAATTATTGGTGGTAAATTTTCCCACCGTGAATCGCTGATAGTGAATTTTCCTAGAGCTAAAAAAAATGCACCTTAAATCAGATTTAGTGGAAATATGTTGTGTTTTATGTTTCCACCATTCAGAAAATCAATTTAAATCAGATTTAGTGGAAATATATATATATATATATATTTTTAGACTGCAAGAATCGGGTAGCACCATCCCCTATAAACTACAATGCACTTGATATTTTTTTAACGTGATCGGTAGTGCTGGTGCAACACGCCCTCCGATACCACGAGGTTGGGGAGACTTGAACAGATTGCCAATAAAATATGCTTCTCATAAAATTGCTCAATAATACAATACATCAAATAAGTTGGCAGCTCATTTATGAAAATGTTATATTAGGAGCATGAGAATACATAACTCAATATAAAACAACTATAGTGGTATTCATTTGAGAATATATAAAATTGGAGTGATTGGTTGTGGAATAAACTAGGAAATTGAACCGTGAACACTTTGCATGGACTAGTGCTCTTATCCAAATACAAGCTCAATATCAACTTATATAACCCAATAACATTTAAACAATAGTGGATAAAATTCTAAGAAACTCTGCATTACAACATTCCTTTATGATATTCATGATTATTTCTACTTAAAACTATCTTAGCACCCAACTCTTACAAGTTATTAATCTCACTCGAGCACCTACATTAATACATTGAACTAATAAGCAAGAACAAAATTAAACATCCATTGAGAGACAACAAAGAAAAATGAAAGAGCCTTGATTTATTTCATTCATAACTTGTAAAACAAGCACAAAGAGAGAAAATAGCCATGAAATTGGTATAACTCTGTATTGTATTTGCTACATTGTTATCAAAATCACATACATGACACTAAACTCTGAAATTAAGACAAAAAGACCAAAAAAACATGGTATGTATTGCTATTAAAATTTTATGCATAACTCAATTTTCAACCAACCCTTTGCTTCTCACCCTGAATTATTTTTTATAGAGAGTATAGAGAAAACAAGCCTCGTGCCAAGAAGAACACTTGTCAAAACCTCATTGGACCAGTGTAACAAATATTCCTTTTTTCATTTATACTCGTTCCTTCAGGTCACAAGAACAAAGATGAGGAAAAATTAACCCTAATCATTGTAGAGATTAGGTCGCACCTCAAAAGGCATCATTTATTTGTTTTAATAGCTTCAAAATATTCCCAATGCACTCAAAATGTCTTTCCCAAGGGAAAACCAATCAGAAGAACTTACGAAGCAAGGAAAGAAGATAAAGAAACAAAGTTGACTAATCCATATCACCACTTGTGTCACCAATCTTCATGTTGAGGGGAAAACAATATTTTGTGTTACTTTACCAAAATCCTAATCTACACTAGTTTTAGGCTATGTATCATTTTATTCCCCTTATCCATTATTCATCACATAAAAAATCATTGCCTACAAACCTACTTAGTATTATTTTCAACCAATTAGTATACTCATCCTTAGTGGGCCACTTCACATCCAACAGACCTTATATCTTCTCATTGTGTTGAGTGTACCTAGCTTCAATTAATGCTCTAGCCTCCTTAACAAAGATATCCATCCCTGTTTCAATCTCTATTAGCATATTAATATGTGGATTCACCAAAGTATAGTCAACCTGAGACAAAGGAATTTTAGTTGATGTGAGAAGATCTCCCAATTCTTGTTTCCATTTTTTAAACTGATGTAACTCACCTTTGTGATTAAATATTGTAGGCATGCCACACTTCACCACATCATTAAATATATTTAGCTTATTTTGGAGATTCATACCTAGTTTTCCATAAAATTTTGTTATTTCATTATTCAAATCAATATTTTACAAAATCTTAGAGATGTTAGTAGGTGCCTCAGGATCCTCCTTCATTTTGGGCATCATTTCTCTTAAAGTACCTACCATTTTACTCAAGTTACTCCATTCATTCTTGAAAGCCTCTTGTACCTGAAGATACCTCATGTTTTCTTCAAGAATATTCTTATAGGTAGCCCAAACATCATCAACTTTGTTGACCAACTTGGTCACCCTATATTTTAATACATCCTCGAAAATATCATTTTCCATCTTGATAGTTTCATACTTAGCCTTCTTGACATTTTCCTTTTCAATATTCAGCTGATACTTCAAATCTTTAATTTTCAAGGCTAAAGTTTCCTTATCCTATGTAAACAATTATGAGGAAGAAGAGGATGGTAGGGATATTGTTCTTATTGACTGATTAGCCTAAACAATGTCCCTCATCTTATTTATCTCATCAAAGGCCTTATTGTATTCCTTTACTAAATAATCATATTTATTCTCAAAAATTTGTGCAGTGTCCACAGTAAGCATTGCAGTGTGAGCAATTAATTTAGTTGTTATGAAATGAGTTATATATGTGGCTCTTTTGACCACCAAGGAACCAATAACCTCTTCAATTGGTTTAGCAACCTCATGTTTTCTAGTATTAGGTGTCATAAACCAGATTGCAAGAGTATGCAATTCAGATATTGAAGCATGAGGGTCTCTTCTTACAACATCATATGCTATAACAGAGGTGATAGTGCATCATGGTAACAACATGATTCAACTATTTGAGATAATTTTCCTAGCCTCTACGGGAGCAATAGCTGTAATTTTAGCCTTGATCTTTTCTTCCCATAGCCAAATCCAAAGATGTTCTGAGAGTTTTGTATTCAAACTCCAAAAGAATCATAACTTTCTTCCCATACACCATTCCCAAAGGTCTAAAACCTATTGTAGTCTTCCAAGTTGTTCTATAGGCCCATATAGCTTCAGGTAACCTCACAGTCCAATCCTTCCTATGCAGGTCCACTGTTTTTTTCAGAATGGATTCAATATCCTTGTTAGTGATTTCTACCTGGCCATTAGCCCGAGGGTGATAAGGAGTTGACTTCCTATGCCTTATGTTGGATTCATTTACTAAGGCTGTAATAAGAGTAGAAGTAAATTGTGCTCCTTGGTTTGTCACTATTTCTCTAGGAACACCAAATCTAGTAAAGATTTTTCAATAGAGGAATTCTGCTAGTTTATTATCTCTAGCATGCTTCATTGGTCTAGCCTCTACCCATTATGTTACATAATCCATGCATACAAGAATGTAAGACTTACCACTTGAAGGTGGATCAATTGGGCCTACAAAGTCTAGTCCCCATCTAGCACACCTCCTAGTATACTTGGTTTCATCTTTATGTAGTGTTGGTCAATAATATCCAGTATTTAAGATCTTCATGGATGTCATCTTAGCAACAAAATGTGCACCACAAGGTTCATCATGGCTTGCATGCAGTATGTCATGAGTTTATTCCTCTCTCACACACCTCCTCATTACTTGATTTGGCCCTGTGTAAAACATGCAATCTGCAATCCAAGAGAAGTTAAATCTTTTCTCTATTAACAATGTCTTTTCCTTAGGTGAGAGGTGAGGAGGAGTTCTTCCTACAGCCAAATAATTTTCTATATCTGCATACCATGGATGAATGAATTTGATGGAAAACAAATGTTCATTAGGGAATAAATCTTCTATGAGTGCAAGATCATCTTTCCTTTAGATTGTAGATAGGAAATCAGCAACCGCATTGGCCTAACCTAGTTTGTCCACAATTGTGATATCAAATTCTTGCATCAGCAACAACCACCTAGCTAGTCTCCCTATAATTGAACTCTTGTTCATGAGATACCTAATTGCTGCATGATTAGTATCGACAAATATTTGATATGCTGTGATATAATGCCTAAACTTTTTGAGGGCATAGATGATTGCTAACATTTATTTTTCTATAATAGTGTAGTTAGTTCAACTCCTTCTAAGTTCTTGCTGATATAATAAAGTGCATTCTTAGTTGAACCACTCTTTTTTCCTAGGACAGAACCAATAGCATAATTTGATGCATCCATGTGAATATGGAATGGAAGTGACCAATCTAGTCCTTTCAAAATAGGTGCTTGTGTAAGGGCAATCTTAATATCAAGGAATGCTTTCTCACATTCTACTGTCCAAGCAAACTCTATGTCCTTCTTTAGCAAACTATAAATAGGTCCTTCTGTTTGACTGAAATCTTTATTAAACCTCCTATAGTAGCCGGCATGTCCTAGAAAGCTTTTGAGTTCCTTTTTCTTGGTAGGGAAGGGTAGACTGGAAATGACTTCAATTTTAAAAGGGTCTACCTATATTCCTACAACAGAAATGTAGTAACCCAACACTATTCCTTCTTGCATCATCATGAAGCATTTCTGACTATTGAGTGAAAAATTATGATCTTCACACCTTTGTATTACCTTTTTCAAATCGTCTTAGGCTTCCTCAAATGTTTCACCATAAGCAGTAAAGTCATCCATATATATTTCCATGCAATCATGTGACACATCTGAGAAAATACTAATCATAGCTCTTTGGAAAGTTGCAGGTGCATTACAAAGACCAAAAGGTAAGATTGAATAGGAAAATGTTCCCCAGGGGCATGTGAAAGTAGTATTTTCCTGGTCCTCAGGAGCAATATTTATCTGAATATATCAACTAAAACCATCAAGGAAGGAGAAATACTTTTTCCCTAATAAGTTATCGAGGACTTGATCAATAAAGAGGAGAGGAAAATAATATTTCTTAGTTCCTGAGTTGAGCTCCCTGTAATCCACACACACTCTCCATTTTCCTCCTTTCTTGGGGACAATAGCCAGTGGTGAAACCCACTGCCTATTTGAGATTGGGTAGATAAATCCATCATTAAAAAATTTCTGCAATTCCTCCTTAACTATTTCTCTTAGGGCTGGATGAATTCTCCTTTGGGGCTCTCTAACAGGTTTGAACTCACTGTTGATGAAAATTCGGTTAATTCGAGCATAGATAATTTAAACAGAGAAGGTATTTCTAGTTCATGGGGTAATAAGGTGTGCAGACAGTCAGTTGTTGCAGGATAATGAGTTGAAGTAGAAGAGGGAAGAATTGTCTGGAAGGAACATGGAGCTTCTTCACAAAGGGGGTACTCAATGCCATAATTGTTCTCAAGGATATTAGACAATATTTCTTCATCTTATTATTTTTCAATAAAAGGATCTCTGCTAATCATCATCAAGTTTTCCACAAAATTTATTTCTTCCACTTCTCCTAAATCTGGCCAGACTGCCTGTCCAGACTCAAGTTGAGGCTAGGTTGGGGCATAAAGGTTGAGCTTCTTGCTGATATATCCATTAGAGATAGTCATGTTACCAGACCTAAATGCATGTGCTTTAGTTGTTCACGAATGTCAAAGGTAAGCTCTTCTTGCTTTTGAATAACTTCACCTTCCAACCTTTGTGGAAAAGGAGGGGAAGTTTTATTGGACACCTTTGGCAAGGATGGATTCTGCATGGGGTCATTGGATGGGGCTAGGTCATTAGTATCTTCTTGCTCATTCTCCGTAGGTGGCAATTCTGCAATTATGGGAGGAGAAGGTGTAGGTAGCATTGTCCCTGACCGTAAGTTAATATTACTCAAATTGAGACCATAAGTAGGCTGTTGACTAGGATTGGTGAAATAAAATTGCTACTATTGCTGAGGCTAGTTATTTGGGTTAGGTGCTGCTTGAGCAAGGAGCTGGGTTGGCTCAAGATTTTGGCTTTGGTTAGCTTCAGAAGGTGGCATGATTGACTGCTACTAGGGTTGCTGAAAGAAACCAGTGGGTTGATTTGACCATTGCTAGCCTCCCATCCATTGGTTGGATTGTTATCAATTTCCTTAGGGAGGTTGCCATTTATTTTGTTGTGGTGACTTCCAATGTCCTTGCGGAGACTGCCACTAGTTTTGCTGAGCATTTCCCCAAGGATTATTCCAACTAGGTTGGGAATATGGGCCATAATTTGGAGGGTACTGGTTCTGCCATTGACTATTATATGAACGAAAATTTTGCAAAGGGTCCTGAGGCATACGTTGTCTTGGGGCCCAAGGCCTACATTGAGCAACAAAGAAAACTTCTTAATCTCCTTCTATTGTTTTGAACTCAGTGGGAAGATGTTTCACCTCCCAATTAGCCATCACCTTGCATCTGCAATCCATCTTCCTTTGTCTGCAGTGAGGGTAATATTCAGCTATCATTGCCTCTAATTCATCTATCTTCCTCCGAGTGTGCATAGTGTCTAGTTGTGTAGCAACATCATTGATGATATCTTTCTTGAAGTCGAACAAGAGATTAGAAATCTCCCCCTTAGATAGACCTAAGCGATTTCCTTTTGAAATAGAGGGTCTAAACTCTCTGCCTTTCTTCAAAGTTTCTCTAGAGTAGTTGAGCCAGATATTCTTGATATCATCCCAATTGCTTTAGGTGATATCTCCTCTAGCCATGAGGTCTAGTGCCTTAATGCAAGGATCATTGACTCCTCTTAGAAAGACAAGTTTTTCAGACTCCTCATTCAGCTGGTACTGAGTGTTTTTCTGCACACTGAACAAAAACCTTGACACATAGTCTTCCAGGGTTTCATCCTCTTTTTGTGACATCTTGAAGATGCCATCTCCTCTCATATCATTCCCCCTACAATATTCTTTATATTTTCCCAAGAATAGCTCCTTCATTTCATCCCAATTGGTCACTGCATTTCCACGTAATCCCATGAACCATCTCAAGCCTAACTCCTTTAGGGTAGAGGGAAACAACTTCAACATGTGTGCATCAGTTGTGTAGTGATAACTCCTACAAAGGATGTCAAACTCAAACAAGAGGATATGAGGGTCTTGTGTAATAAGTCCATAGAACTTTATAAGTAATGAGGCAAGGATCTTCTTGAGGTTATTATTTTCATGTAGGTTAGAAAATGGGAATGGAAAAGTAGGCCTTGCCTTCCTTGGTGGACTTACTGGGTTAGGTCCTAGCTAATAAACTACAAGGGCAAGCGGATTATTATATTGGTCTTGGTTGTTGGAAGTTTGTAGATTATTCAGATGTTGAATGAGTAGATTAAGGTCATCTAGCTCATCAAATAGGTTCAAACTTAACTCTAAGGAAGAAGATGAGGTAAGTAAGTCTTGGCTAGCATCCAAATATGGTTCTTCTTTGAAAATATCTAGTTCAATTTCTTGGATATCTATTCTTCTAGGAAGGAATCTTCCAGATTGGTCTCTTCTTCTATGCATACAGCAAAAAGTAAGTCTAAACTATGGAAAATGTTGGAATGCTGAATTATAAGCTAAATGCTAGGAATGAAATTCAAACTCCTACTACCATGCCTGCAATAGGTTCTTAGTATGACACCATCCCCAATAACAGCGCCAAAAATGTAGTGTCCATAAATAGGTTGATAACTAGGAACATATATTCCTCTACTCAGGGATTAAACATCATGACTGGTAGTCATAATCTACTAGGGACATCATTTAATTGTCAACCCAGGGACATTAGACTTGAAATGGGTCTGCACAGTATATGCACTGACAACCTATTTTAGACACATGTTCTTTCCTAAAAATAACATGCTAGAATTTAAATTGCTTGAAACAAACTCTAGCTGACTAAATCTTCCCAAAATGAAAACTAAATCCAGTTTTGAAGACAGGAACTACTTTGTCCCTAGTGACTGCAAGAACAGTCACACTGAGGTTCTATGAAAATTAAATATAGATACTCTAATTGCATAAATGGAAAAGATAGACAGCATCACTAGTGGGCCCCCTTAGGTAGTGTCTCAAGTACACAACATATTAAACTATAAACTCCGTGAAATGCTTTTATTGAACTGAAACTGATAAGTACATTGCTCACAACTTGCAACTTGCAATTGTATTACTTGAAAACTAAGCTATTACAATAGTAAACTTCCAGCCCTTTCTCTGAAGTAGAACAGGATATTTATTCTAAACTGAAACCTAACAACTAACTAACATTTCCCTCATAAAATGGGAAATATTTATTACATCATGACCTTTACATTGAAGTAGTGGACACAAGAGGGAGAACTAAGTCAAATCTATTTGAAATAATTAATGCACCACTATCCTGGATCTATTTTTCATCAAGATGCCTCTACTGGATTCTTGGAACGCTTCCCTTGCATGGTGGATGACTTATCAACTGTCTCCTCATTTCTTGTTGTTGAATCGGTCCGCTTTGAATCAGTCCTACAATGATCTAGTGGAGGCTAAATCTTCTCCTTGAGACTTGGTACCTGCAATAAATAACATCTACTCCTATGGAAAAGGATCAACTCAACACATTTAACTGATTAAACGATCCATTATCTCATTCATACATTCATTAAGTATTGATTTTGATCAAACAATATTTCGCATATGGTTGCAGGAAAGGCATTTCATCACAAAAAGTCACAAGGCACACATCTTCCTTCAAACTAATAAAACATTTAAGCAATAATCATGGAAAGAATTATCATAATAAACCTTTTATATTAAGCATAAATTCTATCTATTACTTCCATAATTACCACTAAATGTCTTTCTCAGCATAATAAAAGATATAAAAAATGTTTTAAAAACATAGTCTAAAATATGCAAAAAACTAGGCTTATCATGCACTTGGGAATAGAAGAAGGAACTAATGAAGGTCTGGAATGTTGTTGGAAATGTTGTAGAAGCCGAGAGGGACACTTGATCCAATCTGGGTGACGTAGTCCCAGATTCCCAAAAATTGGTCCAGATCCTGTTTCTACTAAATGGGTGTCCAGAAATGTCTAAATCACAAAATGGCCTATCTAGAGTGACTAGGTCGCCACTCTTGGTGACTTATTCCTCTTTAGGATTTTTGGAGTTTCCGAAGAGGAAACGAAAGGCCTAGGTTTTCAGCTTGGTTCTTCACAATTTCCCACTTTTGAAACTTTGATATTTGGGCCTGAGAGTGATTTTTGGTTGATGATTTGAATTTGCATGCAAGGGGTGGTCTTCAAAAAGTCTTCAAAGCCTTCAATGATCTTCAAAGTACTTGAATCTGCAATCACACAATAATAGAAGGGGAAAATTTTGATTGTTAGGGATTAGGGGTTTTCCTTAGTCAAAACCCTTTTAGGTAACTAAACGAAAATGAATAGAAACAATGAAATGAAAAATGAAAGTTGAAGTAATGGAGTGAGTTACCTTGCCATGATGAGAGATCTTGTGTTTTTGCAGCAATCAACCCTTGGATGCTTCAAGAAATGATGTCTTGTTGACTTGGAAGGATCAAACCCTAGTTTGCTGGAGGAGAAGAGAGGAGAGAGAAGAGTTGTGTGAGAGAGAAAAATGAGTGATGCATAATGAGGAATTAGGGTTTCCAGGCTTATTTATGCAAGTTAGGCCCTAATTTGCCCGAATAACACCATACAAGCCGACCTTAGGGTTTTAAAGACCAAAATCCCAAAAGAAATTAAGTTTAATTCAAATTTTATGCCTCATGGGACTAGGTCGCCCAAGGTGGTGACTTAGTCTACCTGGGCATTTTTAGGTGGTTTTTCAATAGTTGAAATATAATTATTTATGTCTTTCAGGATTATCTTCATAAAACACACTAAAATAGGACTTGTATGCATATTAAGGGGTCATTATAGCATAACAAGGGGTTAATTTGATGATTACAAGCCTAGGAGAGTATGAAAATTTCTTGCAACTCCTTACAACACTTCGTCACCAGGCTTGGAAATGGGTAAAAATGGGTTGAAAAGGGTCCAAGATCATAGGCCAAGGTCCAAATGAGTAAAAAGTGTCAAGGTATACACTTTTTGGCGACATATTTAGCCCCCACTTTAGTGATAGTATGAACTTGCTTCAGACTCACACTAAAGTAGCCACATGATTTGGATGGTGAAGGACGACAAAGAAGAAGAATGAGAAGAGAAGGAGGTGGTCAAGCCCCCAAGTATTCGATATTTTAAGTAAACTTGACATCAATGCAAAAGACATCCAAGGGTGAATGCATTACAACAAGATGAGATACATGATCATGCAATGAAAAGCTTTAGTGTGAAGAGAATAAAGAGATATGTGCTCCCTCTGGGGCCACAAAACATCAGGTTGTTCATAGGGTGAGAAACATACACATGGTTGGTATGTACTCATAAGGGTGGCTATGGGGAAAGTTGTGCCGCTTGTTGGGCTTCCTACTTAAATCATACCAAAGTTATACCTTGTGATAGCTTTCATAAGGCACCACAAAAGGAAGTGATGTTTGAAATGATGGTGTTTAGAAGGATTTTTCTTTGTTCATGTGATGTCTCATACTAAGGAGCATTATGTGAAATTTTTCCAAGAGAGGCAAAGTGCAAGTGTACTCATCTTATATGCAAGAGAGGCAAGGGCTCATCTTGTATGCAAAATAAGAAAAATGCAAATGTCTCATCCTAAGTAACATTGTACGTAATATTTTTAAGAGAAGTAATTGCAAGAGAAAGAAGATCGCACAATGAAATGTGAGTGGTGATGTATGCCCCCACTTTAAAATAATTGTGAGACAATGTATTGTGAGCAATTTCTGTAAAGTATAGAAGGGGATCCTTTGTTTTGGGACAAGGAAGGATCTCGCTTAGTAGAGGATGGCTTAGCTATGCAAGGCTCTATGGATTGTGAGATTTTGTATACTCCTTTGGAGGAGTGTGTAAAATATGAATTAGGAGTGGGTTGCGGGATGCCTTTGGCTTTAAGCGAAGAGTCCTTTGTTGGTGTCAAAGGATCACTAGGGAAAGTAGGGGTGGAAGAGTGATTAGGGATAAATTTAGTGTGGGAGGAAGGTTGGATGATCGCAATTGGAGGACAAAATCCAATACCATGATTGGATGTTTGCATCATAGGCTCTATAGGGTTGAAGATACCATGTTTGTTAGCACCACAACCTTGTCCACTATAGCCAAGTTGTTTCATGATATCATAAACTTTACCATAAATATTTTTCAGCTTTTTTAGATCAGGTGATTGTTCATCATGTGCTTCTTTGGCTGAAGTAGTTGAGGTGGATGCTTAAGAAGGATCGCTCGAGTCTTGTGTGGACAAGAATAAATTTACCTTGTTAGAGTCTTGGTGTTTGATCTTGGATTCTCCCATTAAGGGAGGGGTTAATTCTAAGGAACCCCAGTCATCATCTAAGAGCTTGGTGATTGGCTCAAGATGTTGTTTTTTATTGATGTGGTGTGAGGGTTCCACTTGGGTGGTGTGTGTTAAGGTGTGGAAATGATTCTCTTTAGATTTTTAATTTTTTAAGCAACTATTAGTTTCAGGATCGACATCAAGTGTGTACACTTTGTGATAGTAAATTTACTTCATCTTATGATGAAGAGTGGAAGGCACTCCATTCATAGAATGAATCCACGTTCTACCTAAGAGAATATTGTATGAAACCTCCTGAGGCATAACATGGATGGTTGTGTCCAATATGGCCATTCTAGCTATAAGGGGTATAGTGATCACAACGAGTGGTTCCTTAGACACATTGTCAAATCCTCTAAAAAAGAGAGAATCTGGTTGGATGTGGGATCTATCTATGCCAATTCTATCTAGAAGGCTCACACTACACACATTAAGAGTGGAGCTGGTATCTACAAGTGTTCTCTTGATCCCTTTTGTTTTGTATTGAGATGAGAGGATTAGGTAAAGGTAACGGAGTGGAGGGTGATGGTTGGAAATGAAGGTTATTGTGAGTATAATGTTTATGAGCAATGGTATTAGGACTTAGTTGTGGCGACACATTAGGGGTAGGTAGGTAGAGGGTGAATTTTGGTTTGGGTTTGGGTGATGGTGGGCAGAGGATAAGTTGAGGTTGAATAATATTGACATCCCCTTTGGAAGGAGAGTCAATTGTATCCTTGGATTGTATCATTATATCCTCCCTAGGAGGATATATTTTAGGAGAACTACAAGCCTCATGTTCATGATATTCAAAGATTGGTTCTTCTAAAATGACCTATTCATAAGTAGGAGAAGGATAATGTATGGGATGAGAATGGGTGGGATGAGGAGAAGAGGGTGCTAGTTTATCAGGAAAGGTCTCATTCTCTTGTTCCATAATAGCGACCCTAGTAAGAGAATGATAATCAAGGGGTTGATCACAAGGCATTGTTTCCCCACAAATAGGTGTGGTCATCAAGGGAAGGAAAATGATGAGTCTCTTGCATGTCCATGATTGGATCTTGTTTTTCAAATAGGCCCTTCCAAATGTTAGGAACATGAGGAAAGAGGGAAATAAGGTTAGAGCTCTCAATCATTAGATGCCTTGAAACTAATATATGCTTCTCACCAAGGTGTTTGTCATGATTGGTTTTGATGATATCCTTATTCAATAAAGCATTATCAAAAAGAGGGGAAGTCTTAGGATATGAAGGGAGACTAGGTAGAGTGGTGGCAATTAATTCCTCTTGTATGGTTATACTATCCTCCCAAAGGGAGTGAGGAGAAGAACAAACAAGACCATCATGATGTTTAACTATTGTACCTTTGTTTGCCAAGATACCTTCATCACTAAAAGGAGAGGTATCATGAGAAGAAAAAATGTGATCATGATGATTATCTAAGTTTTATTTTCTTATAACACATCATTCTCAAAAATAGGAGAGATGGAAGGGGGGGTAAGTCTAAGAAAAGTGTTAATGTTTTCATCTCCTAGATGCTCGTAACAAGGGAATGCATTGAATGAATTTTTAACATGTTTGAATAGGTTACAAAAATTATAAAGAAAATGGAAAAATGTAAACATTTTAAAAGAATTTACAATGTAATTTAAAAAATGGAAACATAATTTTTAGATTGCAGAGAAGGCAATTTGTTGATTACACTATCAAGGATCTGAAAATGTAAAAAGCATGAAATGAGCTAATGTATGCTAATTTTGGTAAAATAGATGTAACAAAAAATACAACCTATTGATACAAGTTGGTAATGGCACCAAACAAAAGCCTAAAAATAGGGTTTTTAGCTCTGTAGAGGATAGTTTCAGAACCTTAAAGGGACTAGGTCGCCCAAAATGGCGACCTAGTTCTCCTGATGATTTTTTTAAGGTTTTTCAGGAGTTTTGAATTAGTACAGGTGGTTTATGTGCTGTAAAATGTAGGTCTAAAGAGAAAATGCAGAAATCCTGAGAGATAAATGCCAAATTGCAACCAAAATGCACTTTTCACTAATGCAAGTTTGGAAAGCCTAGGATGCAACTTCACTAATGCAATATGCAATGCAAATAAATCCTAAGACAATGAAGAGCTATAAATTAGACAAGAGGTTGTAGGAAAGTTGGGTTCACCAAAATGAACCAACAAAAATGAAAAAGAGGAAAGATGATTCCCCCAATGAGCTTCTAAGATTTTTCACCCTAGAAGCTAACTTTGGGAGAATGTTTGTCTTTCACACCTTTACATCTTGGGGTTCATTCAAAGAGGGTTGAATTTTGAGGGGTTGTGAATGTATGTTTAAGCATGTCTAAATGCAATAAATTGAAAATATAAATGTTTTATTAATGCTAAACTACGCAAATGTAAAGTGCTGGAAAACACAGTGATGTATGCAAACATATACAAGATGAACTAATAATATACACTAAACTAGATAGAAATGAAGGAGTTAGAATGTGTGCACCTGTGGATAGAAGAAGGAACTGATGAAGGACTGAAATGTTGCAGAAGCCAAGAGGGACACTTGTGCCAATGTAGGTGACCTAGTCCCAGATTCTCGAAAACTATTCTAGAGCCTATTACTACTAAATGGGCGTCCTAGGTTTGCACCCTAGTTCTTCATAGTTTCTCACTTCTGAAACTTTGATATTCAGGTCTGAGAGTGATTTTTAGTGGATGAATTGAATTTGCCTGCAAGTGGTGGTCTTCAAATTCAAAGCTTTCAATGATCTTCAAAGTACCTGAATCTGCAATCACACAAGAGAAGGAGAAAAATGTTGATTTTTAGGGATTAGGGGTTTTCCTTAGTCAAACCCCTTTTAGATAACTAAACAAAAATGAAAGTAGCAGGGTGAACGACCCCCTAGCCCATCCTGCTTGTACCCCTGTTGGCCCTAATACCAGTGCTCCCCAATCCCTATCTTGTCAAAATGACCTTATGGATTTTGCTCCGCCTTCATTTCCTAATCTGTAGCCTTCGCATGATTGCCCTATCCTAGGTTTTGCCTTGTCACCTTTTCTTAATCCCCAGCCATCTCCTGGCTGCCCTACCCCGGGTTTGGTACCTAGTTTTAAAGGTACCTCATTTACGAAATTAGTCTCGTACTCTAGGAATTCTATGGAAAATATTTCTAATAAACCTATGGTCAGTAAAGAGTCGGCCCCTGGTGCCATTGTGGCTGGTGGTTTTGGGAATACCCCTAATGATTCCCCTAATCAAGATGAAATTAATTCTTCCCTGAATAAGCTCAAGACTGAGGACATTGTGAGTGTGGCGAAAAAAAGTACGGATGGCCTTTTCACTATTCTCAAGTGGACCTAGAAGGAAGTTCAGGATTTGAAAGGCCGTAATAGAGATCTCAGCAATAGAGTCTTGGATTTGGAACACAAGATTAGCTGGAATCGTAATGAGAATGAGGGACAGGAAACTCCCTTACCAAGGAAAAGATAACTTTCGTAGGAGGAAAGATTGACTAGGCTCGAGTGTAATTTGTCCAAGATTGGCCAAAATATTAGGGCCACTATGGAGAATAATCACAAAATTGCCAGGCATAACACCATTATCATCAATGCTATGGTGGAAAAGCTCGAAAAAAATCAAAAGGGATTGCTGGTCGTGGATTTGGATGCGGACAGAGGTTGCAGCAGATCTGTTGTTGAAGGGATTTCGACTCACACCCAGGCTAATACGAAGAGGAAGACCCTGATTTCTCAACATATGGTTCAAATCCTCAAGCAGGGGTTACAGGATATGAAGGATGTTGAAAAGGAGACTGAGGAGTTGATGAACACCTTGGAGTAGTGCAGTGGTGTTTGTTTCTGGCTTTTTGGCAGTCCTTTTTTTGGACCCTGTTGTCTCTTTGTGCTATCGTTTCCTTTTTGGGACAACTGTCTGTTTGTTTGGACTTGTTTTTCTCTATCTTTTGGTGTTTTAACTTTGTGGTTTTAGGTCCCTGTAAAACCTATTTTTTCCTTTTTAAAAACTAAACCAAAATGAATAGAAACAATGAAATGAAACATGAAACTTGAAGTAATCGAGTGAGTTACCTTGCCATGATGAGAGATCTTGTGTTGTTGCAACAATCAGCCCTTGAATGCTTCAAAAAATGATGTCTTATTGACTTGGAAGGATCAAACCCTAGATTTCTTAAGGACAAGAAGGGATGAGAGAGATAGAAGAGTTGTGTGAGAGAGGAAAAATGAGTGATGCATAATGAGGAATTAGGGTTTCTAGGCTTATTTATGCAAGTTATGCCCTAATTTTCTCAAAATAACACCATACCAGCCGACCTTAGGGTTTTAGAGACCAAAATCTCAAAAAGAATTAAGTTTAATTCAAATTTTATGTCTCATGGGAATAGGTCACCCAAGCTGGTGACCTAGTCCACCTGGGCATTTTTAAGTGATTTTCGGTAATTGCATTTTTAAGTGGTTTTCGGTAATTAAAATATAGTTATTTATGTTTTTTGGGATTGTCTTCATAAAACACACTAAAATAAGTCTTGTATGCATATTAAGGGGTCATTATAGCATAAAAAGGGGTTAATTTTATGATGACAAGCCTAAGAGAGTGTAAAAATGTCTTGCAACACCTTACAACACTTCATCAACAGGCTTGGAAATGGGTAAAAATGGGTGAAAAAGGTCCAAGATCATAGGCCAAGGTCCAAATGAGTGAAAAGTGTCAAGGTATATATTTTTTGGTGACACACTAGTCTCCCTCACCCCTGTGGTATCGGAGGGTGTGTCGCACCAGCACTGTCGATCACCTTAAAAAAATATCAAGTGCACTGCATTTTGTAGTCTAAAAATATATATATATTTCCACTAAATCTGATCTAAATTAATTGTCTGAATGGTGGAAACATAAAACACAACATATTTCCAATAAGTCTTATTTAAGGTATTTTTTTTTCAGCTCTAGGAAAATTCACTGTTAGTGATAATCTTGATCTACTTGCTCAATTTCACATGACTAATTGTAAGCTATCTTTAACTCTCTTTCTATATGGGGTCAATCTTGAGGCTAGTTTTTCTACACCATTTCTTAGTGTTACTTTGTATTGAAAACTTGTTTGTAATATCATCTATTTGGCTCATATTAAGCTAAACATTTTATATGTACTAGGCACAGTTTTGAGATTCATGCAAGAGCCTCATGAGCTATGTTGGAAAGTATATAAGAGAATCCTTCACTACCTTTAGGGTAATATTAAATTTGATATTCACTACAAATTTGACATGGAGGTTAACTTGGTTGGATACACATATTTAGATTGGGCTAGTGATACTCAAAGCTACAAGTCAACTTTAGGTTATAGTTTCTCACTCGGTTTTGGTCCCATCAGTTGGTCTAGTAAAAAAGTAAATTTTTATTGCTTTATCATCCATAGAGGCAAAGTATAGGGGAATTTTCAATGCAACTAGTAAGACTCTTTGGCTTATAGTAATTATAAATAAGCTTGGAATTCTATTTAGACATCTACAACCATGTATTTTGATAACCAAAGCACCATCTAGAACTGCAAGAATCTGGTCTAGCACCAATAGACCAAACACATATATATCCATATGCATTACATTCAAGAGCTTATTCATGGTTAGACCATCAACCTAGTCTTTTGCTAGTCTTCAGAGCAAGTTGATATTTCACCAAACCTTCTACAAAGAGAGTGTTCATTCATCTACAAGCTCTTCTTGGGGTGTGATCTACTTTGGTGGAAACATCATCTTTGAGGGGGGGTTTCTACTTCTAACTTTCTTTTCTTCCTTTTAGGGGTTGTTTTTCGCACTAATTTTTCTCCCTTTCTCCACTTTATTAAAGATTACTATAATTGGGTACCTCATTAGACATAATTTTAGAGACCTTATTCCTTTGTGCCCACCTAAGATATGTTTAAGGGGGGACTGTATTACTGTATATATTATTTAATGTATTATACACACATATTTACACATGACCTGTTAAGCTTATTTAGGTGTCCCAATTAGTGAGAGTTAGCTCGCCACCTCTTGAGATTTTTGAGGAAGTTAACTCACAACCACTCTCTATTAGTGGGAGTTAACTACCAAGTATTCTCCATTATTCTTGATGGAAATTTCTTGCCTGCCTTATATATTTATATATCATTCATGGCTTAATTAATATGTTGATTTATCCATTCTTGTGTATTTTTCTTTCATTTTTTTTTATCATCTCATAGGTAGGATTGATTGTGTTCACCTTACGTCGCTTGATATAATACTAGTATTCTATCCAAGGATGTTTACAAAATTATATAATAAATGGTGTTAGATTCTTTTTATTGTCTAATATAAAACTCTAGTTGTGCTCAATGAGAATTCCCTATGATGTCCTAGATGATCCATATATGATTTAAGTTGAGTAGTGAGTTTCCTTAAAACAAAAATCAATCACACAAATCAACAAGTGGTAAGTCAAGTCATAATGGCTAGTGAAGTAGTTGGAAAAAAATAAATTTGAAGTTTGAGTTCTAAAAGTGAAGGTTTAGATAAATAACTATATAGAAGTGACTTGGGTCAAGTCTACTTTTGCAAATCTACAATTCATTTAAAAAAAAGTCTATTAGAATCATGAATGCAAATTTAGGAACTAGTGATGGTAGGATTTAGTACTATAGACGCCTAAAATTGACAACACGTAACCATACTTGGCTTTACCTTAGCATAGTCATTAATTGAATAATTATTCATAATTTATTTAATTAGTTTATCCTTCACTTTTATCTCCCACTTTAAATAAATAATATTTATTATTTATTTAATTTATCCATATCACTTTTATCCCATTTTGATTAAATGAATGATTATTATTTATTTATTATATTTATTTAATTAATTTATCCTTCACCTTTATCTCTCAAAACTAGTATGCATATAATAATTAATAATATATAAAAAAAAGGCTGAAAGTTATCATTACTTAACATTCTTCTTCTTAAATTTTAAATATACAATAATTTTTAAAACTTTTTTGATCTTATACACTTTTTCAGAAATATAAAATGTATTAATTCTATTTTTTTTAGTTTTCAATGTATTATATCATTTTAATTTGTTTTTTTTTTTATAAAAGTATAATAAATATTATATATTTATGTATAATTTGTTATTTTTTTCTTAGTTTTTATTAATTTTTTAATTTTTTAATATATGTTTTCAATTTAAAGGGATTTTCAAAATCGGTTAGGAAAAATAGAAAAAACAAATTCATTTTGATTTTCAAAATAGAGACGGTTAGAGAAAAAGAAGTACATGACTTCCACCTCCCTAACATTTTCAATGAAGCTTCAAGAACTTTATACTATATATTCCTTCGTTCCTTTCACTATATAATGCTTTCAGTGTAATAAATATTTATTATTTATTTAATTAATTTATCCTTCCACATCACACTTTTCAATAAATTATTATATAATTTTATTTTATTTAATTAATTATTGAAAGTCAAATCTAAATACATACTACAAAAGTCAAACTAACTTTGCATCTTATCCATCCATTTCATACTACATCTCCAAATCTCAACCATTCACATAAGGATATGTCTTAATACACATCCTAAACCTAAACCTTATCCCTCATGTGACACTTGTCACATGACTATAACTTTAATCCAAACCCTAATCCTCAATCAATCCTAACCGTCCATTAATCAATCTATCTTGGCCTTTGATTTTTTTCTTGAAAATTTTATAAATGAGAGGTCTTTCATCTCATTTGAGCATCCACTTTCATTATGGCCTGATGTTGCTAAATTTTTTATTGGGCCATCTATCATCATAGCCTTATGCTTTTTCATTTTCTATCTAATATATCCTCATCATATCCTCATGATATCCATTTGATCATTCGCCATAGCAATCCTACCATCATGTTGTAGGTTTCATAACCGATCACATTCTTTCAAAAGAGCAAACCAAATGGAGTTAGGGTGCACTCTTTTTCAGCTCTATCTGAGGAGAAAGATGATTTTTAGATGAAGGTATTGTGTATGTATTACATCATCTTCTATGTTATTTACTTACAATATTTTTTTGTTTAAAAGTTTTTGATTAATTTTCCATGGCTGTGAATTGCTGGTGGTAAATTTTCCTTGAGATGAATTTATCATGATAGTGAATTTTCCCCTCCTTTGATGAACCCTCCCTAATATCCAAGGGTTAATTTTTAAAAAACAAATTCATTTATGGGACTATTTTTGAGTTGACAATAAAGTGCACAAACACAATATTTACACTGCAAGTTATTCGTCTCTACATAAACAATACATAAATGATGTGTACACTTCATGTTAGAATTTCACTTGTTTATGATCTAATGTCACATTTTTATATTTTAATCATATTACTTTTAAATCTCGTCAAAAAATTGTATGTGTTTTATGTTATTTTTTTTATAAT
Source organism: Sequoiadendron giganteum (assembly GCA_007115665.2). Lineage (NCBI taxonomy): Eukaryota > Viridiplantae > Streptophyta > Pinopsida > Cupressales > Cupressaceae > Sequoiadendron > Sequoiadendron giganteum. The sequence goes on along the minus strand of CM021101.1, from coordinate 321,096,067 downwards.
GGGTATTTCACCATATACGGGAGAAAGATTGATCAACATGTCATTAATCTATCAATACAAATTGCAATAGTTATGTTACTAAGGTTCAAATCTATGATTTACAACTGCTAAACCACATTTGATATGTCCAACAATCGTCAAAAAAAATATTGTTAATACAATTCTATATTAAGCATCTAAGCTCAATTGATTGCTACATATAAATTCAAAAAACCATGAATATCACATATCAAAATTTAAGAAAATAAGTTTTCTACTTATGAATAAATGCTTTTGATTGTAATTATGTAAGAATTTTTTACATCCAATTATAAATGTTTTTAGTTAAAAATAAAATAAAAATCCTAATCACTTATAACCAGAAACATTTGATCAGAAATCGAGATTTCATATAGATATGATACGAAATACTATCCTATAACAAATGTTGAAAAGGTTTGGAAGTTCTTTACAATATATCTAGAAAATTGCTTTGAGAGAAAACAACTTAGGGTAATGAGATCGGTCTGATTTGAGCTTCGAATGAAAATAGAAGATTTATATTTGTTTATGTAACTAAAGAAAGTATTATAGAAGATAGTGCCCCAATACCCGAATTATAATTTTGGGGTTCCAAAATGAATTAAAATTTGTAAATTGTAAATTCATTTGCAATATATTTCACAACTTCGAAAAGATGAAAAGGTTGTTCATTTAGTTTTTCTATTCATTAACAGAGACTTTGATATACCCTGACTACCAAGTAATATTGAAAAATCCAAGTTCAATTATAAGAATGATTTGGGAACCATTATAATTGATTATTCAAGTAGAAATCTCACAAAATAAATTTAGATAAAAAATATATATTTATATAATAATATCATTCATCTTTCCAACTTAAAAAAAAAATACTGAAAAATATGGATGAACAATCTTGGAAATTTATTGTAAAAATGTTATAGGTTGATGTGAAGATTCAAATACAAAGAGAGATTTCTAAAATGGTAAATAATATTATTTCTAAAATTAAATAGTCAATTTATTTTTTATTTTTTATTTTTTGCATAATTCAAACATTACCATTTCTTTAAATATTTTGGTGGCTACTTTTAAGTTTACATAAAATTAAAAGATTAATATTTTGGGCTGGAGATGGAAAGATCATAGCAAAGAGAAGCATGCATTTTGCAATTGGGGCCTAAATTTTAGTTTACAATTTTAGGGTTTCAAAATGAATTACAATTTACAATTTGAAAATTCACTTGCAATATATTTGACAACTTCAAAAAGATGAGAAGGTTGTTCATTTTTTTATATAATAATATCATTCACCCTTGCAACCTCAAAAAAAATATGAGAAATATGTGATTGACAATTTTTTAGAAATTTATTGTAAAAATGTGAAATACAAAGAAAGTTTTCTAAAAAGTGTAGCTATGGAAGGTGCAAGGTTAACTATCAAATACGAAAAGGAAGTATAACATAGAAACATTCATCAATTAAAGTTACACAAGAATTCATTTGAAAAATATGACTAGCTAAATAAAAAGCCCAAGTTATTAAAGCATAAGGATAATTTTTTTGTTAAAATAATGTATTTATTGGAGTGGGTAGTAGTAAACAACCTACACGATGGGAGTTGAAGATTTCCTCTTTCCTTTTTTTAGACATTGTTAGACTTAATCCAAAGGTGGATTAGAAACTAAAAAATAATGTTGAGAATGTTAAAATACTTTTCCTAAATGGATCATGGAACAAATAAGCTTGAGAAACACAAAGATAATTTCACCTACTTGATGATGGGGGAATTAGATGACCTTGCACCCCAAAGAAGTAAAGTTCCTCCTAATTATGAAGCAATATAATGTAGTGTCTATCCAATATAAATGATGCATTGGTTGGCCTTGATGGGAAACTAAATGCCAATGATATATCTTTCCACTTCCCATCTTTGGTGACCTAATAATAATAGAAAATAAGTAAGAAATTATTTCCAAAAATCATGACAAGAGAGTCAAATAGACACCGTCATATAAGATAAAATAAGAACTCTAACATATCCCATAATCATTACAATATCAATTAAAAATGATCGATAAATTTACCTTGATGTGAAATTCCACTAGAAGAGAAGAATAATCATAAATGATCATACCATTATCTTGATACAAAATTAAACATTCTTATTTTGAAATTATTTATAAAACATATTTAAAAAAATTGATCTTTTGTTTCCTTGCCTACCCCTTGGGATTGTACTATATTGTTTATTTTCTAAGCCACTTCACCACATAGTTTTAGCTAGCATCAACAAGGTCGTTATATATGGGACTAGATTAGTTAACATGTTGCAATGTGAAAAAAGTTAAAAGAATAATATTGTATGTTTTACATGGTGGTAAATAAGTTGCATCAAAATTAAAGATAGAAAGGTTATCAAGTGGGTTAGTAGTTCAATAATATAGCAACCCAACAAAATTTTGATGGCCTCAAGTTTGACTCCTAGTTTAAAAACATATTTTGAGTAAAATAACACTACTCTATTGTTGGGAATTTAGGACTAGTATTCTCCAAGAAAGGGAATTTTCCATGAATGATGATGTACCAGTTTCCTTGTAGTTATTATGCCTTCAACATGAGGGAGGCCCCTAGTAGAATAACTCCTCAGTAGGGAATTGATGTGTATGCTAAGTAGTACAGTTATCCTAAGGAACATTTTACTTGTGTTATTTAGTATACCATATCGGACAATTTATAATCCACTTCTTTTAATGACAATTTATATTCCATTTTTTGAAATATGATGTTCAAAATCTCTTAGCAGTTTGCAAGGATAAATAGAAACAAAGGATTCCCAATTTATATAAACATTTGCATCTACTCCATTGGAATATATTCAGATTAGAGTGTTACAATGTGGTCTATCTGTGTGTTAATTGGAAACATGGAATAGAGATACTAGCCCTATGAAATTACTATTGCAATTGTTTATAAGGGATTCCCTGCATGATATTTTTTAATCGCTACACAATAAGTTTGATCAATAGTTATAGAAGACTTTTATACTGCAAGGGTTGGCAATCCTTTCTTAGAGATCCCTAACTAGTACCGTTCCCTTGACTGCATCAGGTTTAAACTATGTGGTAGTATCATTAGGGTACTAAATATTGTATGATATCCTAAATAGGTAAGTTTGAAGGGTACTAGGATGTTCAAATTGAATTAGGGTCAATATTTGTGGGAGGCCAAGTGTGGTATAGATGACCTAGTACGAAGATCCTCAATATAGGCTTACTATATTATGAGATTAGTTAAGCATCCTCTTACCTACTATGAGGCATTAATAATTGAAGAGAATCACCACTAAAACCTTGGTCATGTGAATCTGATTGTATGCCTTTGAGAAACCTTTTGAGGAGAACTACATTTAACTTTGATTTGTTTGTAAGCAGGTATGTAGGTGGTCCTTGGGCAAAGGATGTCCCTATGAACTCAAATACTTGTTGGCAAGATACACTGCAACTGTCGTATGCTGTTGTCATTGATGACAACCCTATGCATTGATAAGGTACACATATTCTCATTCAAGCTTATCGACAGATAGATTGAAAATCGACAAGGTAGAACAAAGTATTCGGTAACTCAACATTCATCGATCTGTGCATAGATTTTAGGTTACCATTTTGTGTTGCGCATCTTAGGAAATTATTGTTGGTATATTATCTCTACTGATTCTAAAGCACAATGGCTCCTAGCGATTCGTATGGAAGTTAGAAGATTCAGTTGGTGTATTCTAAGTTTGTCTTTTATTAAGGCCGACTTCATAAATATATTGTCACGGATGTATCAGAACTAATTAATTGAGTATCTCTATGTTTGTACATCTTTGTTTGGGTCTTAGCCAAGTTGTGATCGACCATTAAGAGTATGCAATGCATATTTCTCATTATGTGAGCTGACAATCATAATTTTTTTGTGTTCTATTGAACCCGACTAAGCGTAAATAAATCCTTTGTTACGGATATAAATACATGATCAATCGTATTATTTTTGGAGGATGTAGACATTGTGTTAGTGTTTGCTTTGTGAGTTAGAGAAGAATAGAGGTGAGATTAATCATAGTCTCACTTGTGCATAGAAGATTTGTGTTGTGTGTGTGAGCAGAGATGAATAAAATTACATAATTAGTCTATAAGGCAATAGATCTATTATTGTACTTAATATGGAACTGTAATCAGACATTTTAGATGCTATCACCTCAGTTCAAATATTCAGATGGTTTTAATCTGAATTGTTAGGCAACAAGCCCTCTTTTCTTTGAGCAGTGAGATCTAGGTAGTGCTCCTGAATGCAAGTGCATTCCCCTTTTGTAATCTTCATTTTGAGTATACTCAAAAACATAATTGTGGATTGGCCATCCTTCGTGGTTTTTCCCCTAATAGGGTTTCCAGGTAAAAACATTGGTGTTATGGTGTTGTGTTTGTTTACTTGTTTATTCTTTATGATTGAATGTTCTTAATGCTTGAAAGTCAAAGGTTAATAAAGTTAATTTTTGCACAAAACTGATTCACCGCCCCTCTTAGTGTGGCTTGTTTCCAACCATTGGTATCAGAGCTATTTCCTAAGAAGAAGAAGTCTAACAGCTTGGGAGATCTTGGAAGAAATTTCAAATGGATTCAAGCAATCTTGAACAAATTATGGTGGCCCTAGATGACCTTGATCAATCAAAAGCTGAAGTCCTGAAACTACAAGTGAATCTCAAGGATGCAGAAAAATTCATTGAGTCTCTGAAAGACAAAATCAACAAGTCAAGAGAGAAGAGAAAGGAAATTTGTGATCAAATTCAATAGAATGATAAAAAGAGAACTGAAGATGAACAATCTAGTAAGGCCCTGAAACAAAAGATAGAGGAATGTGAAAAGCTTACTCAAGAGAATACAGTTTTGAAGGCTGAAATGGAATCCATCATGACGAGAATAACCAAAGAGATTGAAGACAAAAAGAAGAATGAAGAAAGCCTAGCACAAACCTTGAAAAAAAAAATTGAAGTATGTAGCCGATTGGATGATGAATTGGAAGTATCCAAAAACAATGAAGAATCGCTTGAAAGATAGCTGGATGATCTCATAAATCAACTTGCTATTGCAAATGAGTACAAGGAAAAGTTCAAAGGCAGCTCATCCATGCTCAATAAACTAATTGATAAGAAGAGGACTCATGGTGATAAAAGAGGTCTTGTATTTGAGAAAGGAGAAAGCTCAAAATCTGAACAAAAGGATTCTGGACAAAGGAGATTTAGACAAAGAAATCAGATGAACAATCCTGGTAGATATCGAGTAAGACAACCCAATGCTCAAAAATTCAACGGATGTTATTTTAACTGCACCAAGTTTCGATACATGGCTTCTTAATGCAGATGTAGAATGAATCAAATTCGTCCATCTTTCTCACGTAAGTGTTTCAATTGTCATAAGATTGGTCATAAGTCAAATGAATGCAGAACTATGATGAATCAATTTCATAGAAACATCAGATGTTATACTTGCAATAGACCTGGACATGTTGCTAATCAGTGCAGATCAAGAGGAAGTCAATGGAACAATCGGTCTAGTAAGAGGAATGGTGTATTCTAGAATTGCAACAAATCTAGACACATTGCTACATTCTGTCAAAACAGAAAAGGTCTAGTAAACTAAAGGAAAAATATGAAAAAGGATTTCAAAGGAAAAGGTAAAGTCACTGCAGATGAGGTCAAGCAACAAATTCAAAAAAAATTGGTGAAGAAAAGTCCCACCATTGAGGAAACTGCACCTGCACCAGAACCTACCTCTGGTAATTCCTCTAGGAATTAGTCTCGGGCTTTTGGCCTAGGGGGTGCAGTCAAGAAAATCATCAAACCCCCTAACTTGTAAATGACACCATATGTAAGTACATATTACAGATGGACAGATGCCCAACAAATGTGGTTGAACTCATCAAAGGAAGTGGTATACCATATCTTGATTCCATAGAAGAGTTATCATGTTTCTGTACATAGTCAAAGTGCAACTGAATGAATTAGGGAAAATGCATTTATTGCATCAAAAATTTAAGTATGTGAGTAATAAAAGGTCACTTATATTCCTCATTTTTCACTTTTCTATCTCGAGAGAAAGAAGTTGGAAAGCTCCTGTTGACCTAAAGTGAATTGAGGAAAAAATCAAGTGTGAAGGTGACTCAATGATCGATTTTGCATTTGACGGAAAAAGGTATTTATCAAGAACTTCTTGGTTTTTGTGATTTGGGAAAGATGAATACTCATTTAGTGGTCAAAGTTAAGGACAAACCCTGTCCTAAATTTAAATTATATCCCTACAAATCTCTAGAGACAGATCCGTTAGGGAAATTTTCGTCAGTTTCGCACGAAGTCTTGCATACAAAGGATATTAGGGTTTACATTCATGCACATATTGAGGATCTGGGAAGCTCTCAAATTGTGAATATATACAATCATCATATCATTGATGAAAACTTCAGTGTAAATCTGGAACACCAAAGCTTGGAAACAAAGAAATTCACCTTGATGGTTAAATTTCTTGTGTTCATGGAGTCAGAATGGGTCTACTATGTATTGAGTTGGGTACATGATGAATTCATGTGGCTTACTAGTCCCTTCAAAGTTACTAAGGAATCCATTAGTGTAGTAACTGGTATGAATTCTTCTAGTGGTCTACCTATTTTGCATTCCGTGAAAAATAAAACCATCACCGACGCCACAGGCTCGACATATGATAGGAGAGAAATGTTTGTTAACAATATTGTTGATATAAATGTTAGATTTTCCTCTATCGTAATTGGTTATAATATTTACTACTCTAGCTAGGAAAACTCTATCTCCGATATGATAATTTATACTGCCTACCAAATGGTGAAAGAAAATATGGATTATGATCTCAATGAATTATTGAGGATTCAGTTGATGGAAAACCTTGCAAAGATCAAGAAAGACAAGAAAAAATCATTCAAATATGGAAGTCTACTTCTATGCTTATTTTTTTATTTCATTGAAGAAGTCTCGAGTGTTTGAAAAGTTTAGTAGCAAAAGAACATTCTGGTAGCTGAAAAAATTAGGAATCTATTGTAAAATCTTACAGATATAAAAACTAGAAATGGAGATATCTGGGGTTATTTCAGAAGCTTTCAAGCTAGCATGCAAGCTAGGGAAAGAATTCCCACCACCATTGTAGACAAATAAAAAGATTCGATCTACTTTATGGTGAATGTAGATCAATGCCTGATGGAAGTAGAAAATCCAATAACTATTTGGATCATTCCTATGGGCTATGAGTTCGAGGAATTTTTTTTGGAAATGTATGCCCAACATCTATTAAACAAACCTCTAGATCCGAGTGAAGAGAGATTTGGTACCTATGCAGAAAAGCACACTCAAATTCATAATGAGCTCAAGAAACCGAAATCAACCAAAAAGGAAAGAAGTTGAAGTTTGTGTAGAATGCTTACGTATATCCAAGGAGCAACTAAGTGAAGTCAGGGAGAAAAGGGAAAAAGATGCAATAGTAGGGCATGGTACTGAAAAGGAAACAAAAGCACAATCAGCTGGTCTAACAACACCATCTGCCTGAACTAGAACAACTAGAAGCTTGACATCTCACTCAGCCCTTGTAGAAAAATCCACTTCTGTGAAAAGTGAAAGAAAGAGATCAGGAAAGTAAACCCAAGGGAAAAAATAAAGGAGTCTACATGACTGTTTCTGATGATGAGGAAAGAAAATCCGATGAAGATGTCAAGGAAATTAAACAACAAGGTAATAAAGTAGCTTTTGTGCCCAAACCCTCTGGTGTATATGCTTAGGAAAAGAACAAGATCAATGTTGATACACCTGATATAATTGTTGATCAAATTGGAAAAGAAATAATTTTAGATGGAAATATTAAACTACTTTCTCAATGGTATGAATCTTTCTCTGAATCTAATAGAAGAATTCTAGAAGAATCTACAATAAAGTACATGAATATCTTCAACAAAGTTTTGGTTGAAATCATGTCTAGCCTCCCAAAAGGTTTGTATCATATTCTGGAATCAAGGAGATTAAGTTCCTTGACTGAGGAAGAACAAATGAGAGAGAATTCTTACAGAAATATGTTCGAAAATGTCTGTGGAAGACATGCAAGAATTCTTGAACAAAGAAAACAGGAAGTTTAGAAGCAATTCAAGGGTCAATAAATTGATGATTAGCCTAATAGACGAAGTTATACAAGAAATAAAACAAATTTTGAAAGAGCTACTACTGAATGAAAAAATTAAAGTTGTGTCTGAGGAAAATCATATCGATGATGTCTCATCTAATTCGGTCAAAGATGTCTCATATGATTCGGTCAAAGAAGTAGAAGAAGGAAATTTTGAGATTCTACTTCTAGATAACAACACAAAAATCACCATGGAAGTTGATGCAACTATGAATGCACAAGTTGAATTGGCAGAGAACACTGAAGAAAAATCAAAAGCTTCAAATAAGGAAGTACTAGTTGAGGAAAGGAAAAGTGATGTAAAGATGAAGTCAAGAGACACTTCCGAGATAGTTAAGAAATTCTTGGTGGAACATGTGAAGGCTAAAATCTACATCAATCCAAGACTGACAAATATGAGTTAAATCTGTCAATATTGAATAAATGAGACAACCTTCCCTATGAAATTATTGAGCAATATAAATAAAATAACCACATTATCAAACTAGCAAGATGAATATGAAAACTATTCCTAAATCACTCAAACTTCAATCCCATAGGGGGAGTGGTGATCCTCATGATGTAGAAAGGATTCCCTTTCTCACCCCCTGATAAGCAAGATTTACAAGATGATAGTGATAATGTAAATGCATGTGATTGTGGACAAAATTAGTTCTCAAATGAAGAGAATAACTTCACATGAGTGTGTTGTGTGTTTGAAGGAGAGAAGCCTTCAATTTATAGTTGAGTTTGAAGAGAGGAGAGGCCAAATTGAAGAATGTTGGACTAATCCCCATCAAATAGGAGAGAGCCACTTGTCACAATGTGATTGGCCCATGATTGTGCAAGTTTTGGCCAATGTGCCCATTTCAAATTTGTAAATGGTAATAAATGCATGTAGTTGAGGGATTTGGGGGGAATTTTGTTTGAACAAAAAAGTCAAACAAGGGGAGTTAATGAGGACTTATTCTTTGGGAATATGCCTTGTGAAGAAAATAGGGGTTTTAGTAAATCAAATTAAATGATTTATTGTGCAAGTGGATGGGACATGGGTTAGTCTTAGCATTAATCAAAGATTTAACTAATTAAGCTAGTGATTAGGTGGTGTGACATTTAATTTTCTTTTTTTGTATTTTTTTAAAATCAAATGAGAGGAAAATGAGTATTAGTATTTTAATTAAATACATGTGATTTAATTAAATCAAGAGACTTTAGGAGATTAATTAATTAATTTGATTTAATTAATTAAGAAGAAAATGATCAAATATGATGTTAATCAATAATGTTGATTTTGCATGTCTACATTTTTCCCCTCTTTGAAGCAATGTACTTGTTGCATTGGTTCAAAGAATGATGCCGCCGACATCGAATTTAAAAAAATTCTTTTGTTTTTTTGGATGCCCCAACAAAAATAAGTACGTTAGTACATTGCCCCTTTGAGAGATTGGGCAAAAAGTTCAATTTGAGGTCAATCTCATGAAAAAGAGGTTCAAAATGGATGTATGGACGATTAGACTATATGATCTATATGATAATTATGATGTAAGAGATGTTTGGAAGATGCTTAGAATAAAAAATCTATATTATCCTAAGAAACTTAGATGATTATGCAATGCATGTGAGATGGATGAGATGGATGATGTTGTCCTATCATGATATGAGGTGATTATGTAGGATGTAGGATGGATGCATTGTTATCATGAAAGAGGATAGAAGAATGAGACGGATTAACCCTTGAATCCAACAAGATGAAGAAGTTCAACAAGCCAACTTTATTAAAAATGATGATGAACGATCATGATGTATTGCTTATCCAAGGATGGGAGAGACAAAGAGTGTAACATTCCTTCTTTTTGATAACACACATAGGTAAGATGCATCAAGGTATAGAGAACTAGGATGGCATTATGCCTAGTGTGATGGACTATGATTCGAAAATCAAATAGGAGTGCTCTTGTTCACACTTGACATACAGAAACCTTGCTAGGATGGACCCAACAAAGCAAGTATTCACCAAGTTATTTTACAAGAACATCCAACAAGCACAACAAATAAAAGGATAATGATCATTTCCCGATTTCTTTCTCTCTAAACTTTATTTGTTTAGGCATCATCGAGAGGTCCTTGGAATGAGCACAAGATAAGATAAGTCAAAAAGACCAGATAAATTAATTAAACAAGCTAATGTTCTTCGTACCTCTAGCCAAGGCTAAACTAAGGGGTTACCTGATGTTGATGTCCATCATAGGAAGGTCACATTCCTAGGACATATTGTGATCATGGTTTTGATGAGATTGATTGGATAATAATCTATTGATACTCCGAGTTGACCAACTTGCTTGCTTACTGACCTATACTTTATACTTTGATGATTAGGGTGTTCACTTTTGAACTTGCTCGACTTGCTTTTGATTGCTTCACAAAAGGATGAAAGTGATGATTATTGCGGGTGAAAGTGAGATGAGATAGGTGCACCATTTTGGGTTTTTTCAGATATTTGGATGTTTTTGATGTTTTGAAATGTTTTGAGGCTATTTTGATTTTTAGATTTTTCAATGTTTTTGATATTTTTAAGATTTGTAAATGTTTTTGGATTTTGTGTCTCAGGGGCCAATCAAGGATGGCCTTGCCTATGTTCAAGCTCAGAGATGACGTAGTTCGATCGATAATTGACTTGATTTCTGATGAGATAAATGGGAAAATACATTTTCATTGCGACGGACACCTAAAGGACTCACCTAGGGTGTGAAAAATTTGGGCAAATGGATTGCCATTTTGATAGGTGCCTAAAATCCTAAAATGTAAACTAGATGGGCAAATGAATTTCCACTGCAACGGACGCCTAAAATCCTAAAATGTAAACTAGATGGGCAAACTGATTTCCATTGTGACAGATGCCTAAAATCCAAAAATGTAAACTATATGGGTAAACGGATTATCATTGCGACGAACGCCTAAAATCCTAAAATGTAAACTAGATGGGAAAATGGACTGCCATTGCGATAGATGCCTAAAATCCTAAAATGTAAACTAGATGGGCAAATAGATTGCCAATGCGACGAATGCCTAAAATCCTAAAATGTCTTAGGGGATGATCATAAATCAAACCTGCCTACGTTCAATCTTAGAGACGACGTAGTTCGACCAACATGTTTTTGATTTTTTGATTTTGATTTTTTGATGTTTTTTTTATTTTTTTACTTTGACAATTTGGATATGCATATGTGATGATATCAGTCCTTTGTTTTGGGATTTTGTTGAAAACCAAGCTAGGATTTGATTGATGGATTGGTAGTTTGACTAAGTGTGTTAAGTCAAATAAGATGATTATGTACTTGTAAACTCTAGGAAGTTGTGTTATCCTAGAGTAAACTTGTACACAAGAGGGTGGTTTCACTAAGTGTGTTAAGTAAAACAAGGTGATAATTGATTGGATTCGATTGATCAAGATTGATGAAGCTTGATTTGGAACAACATTGTTTTTTATGATTTAATGTGACGTTGATGCACAAATTAGATGTGACTGATATGAATTATGGGATTGATGTTCGACAAAAGATAAAGCTTGATAAGGAACATCGTCTTGTCAAAATATGCCATGGGCTAGTGATTTGGATTTTTGGCTCACAAATGCTGTAACCAATTTGATTTCACATTTTCCAATGTTCAAATCACCAAATTAGTTGGAAGATATAGGTCAAGATTTATTCCTGAAGCAAGATGCAAACTTTTTCTCCCAGTGTCTAGCAATGTTTGAATGAGCATGGGTAGATTCTTGAATGAATGGATATGGATTATCTTGCAATAAGATAAGGGTGTTCGAATAGAGGATTGCTCATTCGGATAATACTTCAAGGCTTAAATAAAATCTGGATTGGATAGGATCTATGAAAATGACCCATGTCAAGATGTTTACCATAAGCAAGTGTAAAGTGTGCACCAAAATTTCATCAAGATTAAGATACCTTGGAGTATGGATGCAGATGGATGAAAATGGATTGCATAAATGGTTCATGGATGAATGGATGATATGGTTGGAATGATGGCTTTATTATGGATGTAATAAGATGTTTTCTCTTGAAATGGCGCATGTAGATGCTCAATTCTACACATGACACCTGTTTTCCAGGTTTTCATCATGGTACTTTCCAAAAGTGCCACCAAAGCGGTTTTCACTAGAGGACGATTATTATTTTTACTATTTACAATCCTTTTTCTCTTTTTTTTTGGATTTTAATATTTATATATATATATATTTGGTATTTTTTGAGAGATTTTAGGTTGATTCTGAACCACCTGGTACTACTGACATTGATGCTTCTATCATAATGTGCCATCGATATCCTGCTCGAAGAAGCTTCTTTGCCAAGACACATGCACTTGAAAGAAAATTTTGAGAAATATGTTCTGCTTTGCTGATACCGGAGTTTACTCTATCTTTGTATGCACATCACGATAGAGTGTATTATGAACTCTTATGATGAAGGATTGTTGCCAACACATGGTCAATGTGAGAATTGGATATCATGTGTGGAGGCATGGACGGAGTGTGTTTAAGAATAAAATATGGATTGGTTGATAGTTTGGAACCTTTGACTCTCTAAAATTGGGAAGATGAGCAATGATGGGTGGATACGGAAGTGTGTATAGAATTAGGACCAATTGCTTGATATAATTTGTACGTCACCTAAGAATCCTACTTTTTCCTTTGTGGGCATATTTCATGGATACTATTCCCTTGTTTATTTTTCCCCATAGTTTCTTTGACTAATGAAGTTTGATAAGGATTATTTTTCTTTGTATTCTTTGGTATTCAGGTGTATTTGATTTGTCCTTCATGCTTCACTACTTCTTTTCCTTTGATGACGTTCTTCGTGCTTTGATTCAAATATTTCTTTTGTTGTAGGTCCCAATTCGTGGATGGGGTGATGGGTGGATGAAGACTCGTGACGTGGAAGGTTGTATTATTTGCATTAGTTTCATCATAAGGATCCTTTATGCTCCCTATGTTGATGTTTTTTCGAGATGAAGTTGCCCCCAGTTTTATGGGAGTATTACTGATATGTTGAGATCCTTTGATTGTCGAATAACCAAGGCCTTGATGCTTAGGATTACCAATAATCTACATGGGTTCTAGGATACCTTGTTCATGCAAACCTAATCCTTTGCCCTGATAATTCATCTACTGAAAAAACTTATTTGTAGTAGGATATGATTTACCTTGGAAACAAGGTGCTAATCCTTTTCTTCTCTATGGTGTATCTTCAAAAGTGACAACTTCTTCATTGATAAAATAACTTGCCCTTCAAAAGGTGAGTGATCCAAGTTTATAAGTGATAGGATCCTCCGCATGTGGGATGACTTCCTGATTGATATCTTTGGCTTGATCTTGTGAGATATCAGATTATAATGCTTCATCAAGAAGCGTTGATGATTCATTGTCCCCATAAAACTCTTCCTCATGATTCATTTCACAGGATGCTTCTGATTCATGACTTCTGTAGAAACCTTCTTCACGACCTATTTTTGATATGTCTCCATAGGATGTTTCTGGTTTGCAAATTTTGTATAAACCTTATGATATGTTTCCATGTGATGTCTCTAATTCACAACTTCTGTAGAAACCTTCTTCATGATCCACCTTTGGAATGTCTCTAGAACTTTCTATACTTTGATCACATGTACAAATGTTAAGAGTAGGAGACTCTTGTTCCTTAGTAATGATGTCAAGAGTATGAGACTCTTGTTTTGAATGAAGATCATCTACGTGTCCATCCAAAGAAATCATCTTGTGGGTAGACAGAGGGGTGTGTACTATATGGATATGATCATCATTTGTCACATCTTGTATAGATAGAAGAGTGCCCATTAGATCATTATAGTATCTTGGAGATAAAAAAATTTGATCTTGACTAATTTTGGAGTTACTTTCGACATGTTTTGGATCAAGTTCTTGACACAGGTCGATTTCAAAGGATGGATTTATTATAGTGGGTTCTTGGACATCATTGTTAGGCATGGAAAGTGGCTCAATATCCTTTTGATCTTTTAGGATTCCTTCACTATCCATAATTATGAGGTCAAGGGATGTCAATATGTCATTGGAAGGGCCATTGCTAGACCTTGATGGAAGATATTTATCATGCTTTGAAATACGTTCTTGAGATATTTCCTCTAATTCGTTAGGTGATGTAGAGACATTTTCAACATGATCATTAGTGGATGGATCTTGGATTATGTCAATAGGACCAAATATTGTTAACACATCTTGAAATAGATCACTAAAAAGTGGCTCTTGATGAATGTCGATTTGATCACTGGATGGGGTAGACATATCTTCACAGTGCTCATTGATGGATTGATTTTGATCATTGTTTTCAACAGTTATGGTGGGGAGTTTTTTTGATGCTATCACTAGTGGTTGTGCTCTGATTATTGTCCCCAATAGCTAGTAGCGTTTGATCAATCAAGTCTTTGATGAGATTTTTGAGCTGAATAAAATTTGATGTTGTGTGTCCTTTTACTTTGTGAAAATCATAAAAGTGCTTCTCATCATACCTTAGTGGTTTCACCATGGGTTCTTGATAATTCACATAAACAAGGATTTTAATGATATTTTCTTGTACCAACCGTTGCAAGACCAATTCGATTGGTTCCCCAAGTGGTGTGTATTGTCCTTTATTACCTTGTGAGATTTGCACTTTAAATTGATCTGGTGTGTTTTTTGTTGTTTTTGATCTTGATATCCAACTTCTTGACATTAGAGATATCGTTCTTGATGCCATTGTGGAGACAACTCAATGCTTTGATGACATGGATCAACCAATGGAATAGTGTATTGATTTTGGGGTGGAGATGTCTCTTGGCGCAATGGATCAACTACTTTGGCAAGTGAAGCAATTTTATCCCGCAAAATTTGATCTTGATTTTGCTCTTGACACCTTTGACATGGTTGTCTTGGTTGTAGAGCAAGAAGATTTGGAATGCATACTTGTGGTGTTTGCATGGAATCATGGAAAAATTGATTCTAGATATGCTTTGATTGAATGTGATATTTTGATTTGGCACTATTGGTTGAATTTGAACATTGTTGGGGTTGGAAATCATATTGCCTTTATTTAGGTAACTTTGATTTTGCATGTTGTCACCTTGACATGGATTAATACATGGAGTTTCCAATATATTGCTTGGACTTTGAACAACATTGGGGGGATTTGCAGACATATCCATCCCAAAGTTTACCAAGTTTGGATTTGAAATGGTCATATTTGGTAAAGTTGTACTTGGTATATTCACATTTGACATGTATGGATCTAGTGGGATAGTGTTGTTTGGAATAAGATTCATCCATTGAGTGTTTGGTTGATAGATTTGTAGGTTTGGACTTGTATTTAAATATATCATCGGGAAAGGTGTTCCAAATTCAGATTGGGCATGCTCACATTTGTTGTACCTTGAGGTTTTGAGGAGATGATGGTGCCATGTAGGGTTTGCATAAATGTGAGTTTCGTGAATCAATTGGTGTTGCAACACTTGGATAGTTCGGTTGACTCGGATTACTCATGATGTATGAGTTGAGTTTAAATTCCACGTTCCTCTTGTGTTTTGAACTTTATGCGAAAGTGTACCTCTAAGGTGTTTAGGACCAATGATGAGATGAAAGATGGAAGGGGTGAATGATATGGGTGTTTTAAAATTTTAGGAACTTTGGATCAATGCTAGACTTTAAGACTTGATTTTATTTATTTTGATTGAGGATAGTTTGACTAAGTGTGTTAAGTCAATCAAGAGTGGTAATGCACTTGTAAACTCTAGGAAGTTGTGTTATCTTGGATTAAACTCGTACAAAATAAGGTAGTTTGACTAAGTGTGTTAAGTCAAACGAGGTGATTATGAACTTGTAAATCCTAGGAAGTTGTGTTATCCTAGAGGTAAATTCGCTCAAGAGGATTGATAATTTGACTAAGTGTGTTAAGTCAAATAAGGTGACTTTGATTTTTCCTAAAAGTCTAGCATAAGTGGTGTTTTCAAATTTTCCAAGAGTTTGTTGGTGAGGTGGGATTTGATTGATGTTTGAGATGGGTGAAGTGTTTGACTTGATCCTAGACGAACCTAAGAGGGACTTGTTTACAAGACAAGGGTAATGAAGAAAATACTCTTCCCTAGAAGTAATCCAAACCAAGAGATCAATGTTTGAATGTGAAACCATAAGACAAAATATTGCAAGCACATGTGTGGGGTTCAATTGGGGTTAATCTTGATTAATGACTTGCTTTTTACCACAATCACTTCTTGCTTAGTTTTTCAAACTGAATGTCCAATGTCCTAATTTTCTTTCCTCCCACAAAGTGTATTATGTGGAAATCAAGGAAATCAAGGCAAAGCTTACCTATTGTTGACTTTAGTGACAAAATAGAGATATAAATTCAAACGTTTAGAAGCCTCTAAGGATAGAATCCCTAGGGCAAGCAATAACACTTGAATTTTGTCAATGGTATTTTCTTCCTAAAGGGTTTGAAATTTTGATGATATTGTTGAATGTTTGTTTTCCACTATTTTCAATCCAAGCAAAGTGTTTTCGATGCCAATATCATGCACAATCCTAGGATGAAAAGATAATATTTGTTGGGATCCCACTTGGATAAATCTAGCTGTGCATATTTAGTGTGGAAGATTAGATGATTGACCACACAAGCTCCCCCTTACAATGCACGCACTTCTTGAGTCAGCTAAACATCAGTACCCATGAATCTCCCATGGCATACTTTTCATCTCTACAATAGAACCACATGTATACATGGGGCAGCTTTAGAGGACATGACCTCTTGCACCAACAAATAGAAAGGATTTTTGGCTACTAAACAAAATTTTGTAGTAAGGGTATCTAGTTTATGGGGTGCAATGATAAACTCCTTGTGAGAGATCTCCCAACCCTTGGAACAAGGGCTTTACACATCATAAAGATACCGGGGGAGAGTTATCATGCACCGCTTCCCATTGTCCATGGTTTTCACCGTGAACACAAATTTATATAGGGGTTTGGAAGAGTTTGGCTTTAGCTTGTTACTGCTTGAGTCGTTCCCTTGGGGTGACTAATTTTTCCCACAAAGGAAGGCTCTCTAAAGGTGCACAATAGCGAGTAAGTGCATTCGTAGTTCGATCATCTTTTTTTACATGAACAAAGAGAGAACACTCATAATGCCTTTTTCTCACATCTTTACACACATCTTCCCTACAAATAATATAAATTGAAATCTTAGAAAAAATAGTTATTGCAAGGAATTAATGAAGCAAAAGAAATTACCCCTGTCATGCAAAAAAATAAATTGTCATAACAAATCATGTTAAGAGCACTAAAAATAGCATGAAAAAACTAATTGCTAGTCAACTTTTTAAAGTAGCTATTTGATTAAAAGATAACTCAATAAGATCATTCAAATAACTATATAAACTAAAAATAAGTCTTTCACAGATCAATCTTGGACAATTCAAAATATTCAACCATAAGGCACATATAATCCAAAACAAAAGCAACCTTCATGATTTTGCAGATCAAACCATTTTGAAGATTTGAAAGTTTAACTTAAAAAAACACAATGGTCACTAATAATGGGAAGACTCCCTAGCATTCACCACTTTAAAATATTTCAAAACCATCAGCTTACATTGTCAATTTTATTACTTTGGATGTGATAGCTTTGCAAAGAATACTGACACACGCCTCCCTTTGTAGGACAACTATTATGGTAGGTAGTTTATAAGAGACGCCTATCCTATGCCTTAATTATTTTCCTAGAAGTTTGTAACCTACCATGCAAATCTGCTTTATTGCTAGAGGTAAGTATAATCCTTACTTAACTTTAATAGTGACAAATAAGCAATGAAAAGTTTGAACTCTCACAACGGATACCCAATATTGTTCATCATATTCAATGTGAATGCAATAAAATAATAGTGGAAACAATCAGTCATCAATACATTTTATTTAGAAAAACATGAAGTAAAGCATGTGCAACCTAAAATATGAAAATCTAATCTAATTTAACCAACCACCATCCCATAATGATGTAGAAAGGATGCCCTTTCCCACCCCCTGATAAGAAAGATTGCCAAGATGATAATGATAATGCAAATGCATGTGATTATGCAAAATTAGTTCTCAAATGAAGAGAATAACTTTGCATGAGATTGTGTTGTGTGTTTGAAGGACATAAGCCTTCAATTTATAGTTGAGTTTGAAGAGAGGAGAGGCCAAATTGAAGAATATAGGACTAATCCCCATCAAATAGGAAAGAGCCACTTGTCACAATGAGATTGGCCCATGATTGTGCAAGTTTTGGCCAATGTGCCCATTTTAAATTTGAAAATGGCAATAAATGCATGTAGTTGAGGGATTTGGGAGGAATTTTGTTTGAATAAAAAATTCAAACAAGGGGATTTAATGAGGGCATATTCCTTGGGAATATGCCTTGTGAGGAAAATAGGGTTTTTAATAAATCAAATTAAATGATTTATTGTGCAAGTGGATGGGACATGGGTTAGTCTTAGCATTAATCAAATATTCGACTAATTAAGCTAGTGATTAGGTAGTGTGACATTTGAATTTTTTTATTTTATTTGTTTTAAATAAAATAAGAGGAAAATGAGTATTAGTCTTTGAATTAGATACATGTGATTTAATTAAATCAAAAGACTTTAGGAGATTAATTAATTAATTTGATTTAATTAATTAAGAAGAAAATGATCAAATATGATGTTAATCAATAATGTTGATTTTGCATGTCTACAAAACATAAGGAAGAGATTGAGCTCAAATTAATTAAAGTTCCCATTGACCTATCAACCTTGAGCCCAATCTAGATAATGAAGGTGGCCTCATTTTCTCAAGTAAAAGTTCAAGAAGAATTGGTAAAATCTCATATTGAGGATAGTGAATTATTGGCACTTGCGTCTGGAGTACTAGAGAAGATCATGCCCTCCTTTGTGAAAGATCAAACTGAATCTTCATCTCATGAACTGAAGAGGCTTATCAGCTTGGTGAGTACTCATTTTGAGTCTATTGAAAATTTTGTGTTGGAAAAAATGCAGAAGGAATTTCATGAAAAAAGGTTCAATGGACTGAAAATATCCTTTTCCAAAGACAAAGTCACCTTGGCCACTTGTGTCAAGCATATAAAGGATTCCTTATCTAAAGGAGGCAAAATTTACAAATCTTGTTTGTCTTTTTCAAAGTTTATAGAAGAAAATGAAAAGAAGGTGAAAGACCTGGAAAATCAGATAGCAACTATCTCTGAGGCATTGCATCCCCTATTTGGCGGTGTTGGGAAGATTCAAGGAAAATTTATGTCTCTGCTAAACAAAATAAAAGGTTTGACACATGAAAATGATAAAATTTTCTCTAGAACCTATGAACTTAGAAGCATCATTAGCCCCAAAATTGATGTAATGGGTAGTTCTCTAAAAGAAGGAGAGGAAATTATCGTAGTTAATGATCCAACCAACCTAGAATACGCAAAAGCATTGTCATACCTGATTTGTGGACACATAACCATAATGGAAAGCCTCAAACAAGTTTGGGATTCAAACCTGGTGCAACTAAAGAAGGATTTTGTAGACATATTTTAGCTTTTGTAAGGATTTTGTAGAATTATTTTTGCTATGCAACCTCTGCCTTTTCCATTGATGTCAAAGGGGGAGAAGTGGTGTGAAAAATTTATAATCTACTCAAGGGAGTAGCATTTTTGGAATTTTGGATTGTAGTGAAGTTTATCTTGGTACTGATCTGACACTTAGTAAATTTTCACTAAGTGTTGCCATCAATGCCAAATGGGGAGATTGTTGGCAAGAGACGCTGCAACTGTCATTTGGGGTTGTCATTGATGGTAACCCTATCCATTGATAACGTACACATATACTCATTCAAGCTTATCGACAAATAGATTGAAAATCAAGAAGGTAGAACAGAGTATCTGGTAACTCAACATTCATCGATTTGTGCATAGATTTGTGGTTACCATTTTGTGTTGTGCATCTCAAAAAATTATTGTTGGTATATTGTCTCTATTGAGTCTAAAATGAAGTGGCTCATACCAATTTGTATGGAAGTTAGAAGATTCAGTTGGCGTATTCTCAGTTTTTCTTGTATTAAGGACGACTTCATAAATGTATTAAGTCACGGATGTATGAGAATTAACTAATTATCTCTATGTTTTTACATCTTTGTTTGGGTCTTATCCAAGTTGTGGCTGACCATTAAGGGTATGCATTGCATATTTCTCATTATGTGAGCCGACAATCATAATTTTGTTGTGTTCTATTGGAGTCGACCAAGTCTAAATAAATCCTATTTTGTAGATATATATACATGATTGACTGTATCATTTTGGAGGACGTAGAAATTGTGTTAGTGTTCAAATTGTGAGTTAGAGCATAACAGAGGTGCGATTGTAGACATGCAAAATTAACAATCACACATCTAGTATTCCTGAGTGTTCATCTTTTAATTAAATGAATCAATCTTATTTAATTAAATCATAAATCATTCCTAAAATCCCCCTTTAATTAAATAAATCAATGTTATTTAATTAACTTCTAAAAATTCTTCATTTAATTAAATAAATCAAACTTATTTAATTTAAATCACTAACATCATCCTCTTTTAAATAAATTAAATCTTTATTTAAACCAAATCTAAAATGATTTTCTTCTCATTTTATTTAAACAAATCTAAAAATCTAAATCAAATGTCATGTATACTAATAATCATCTTAATTAATCAAATAAATGGTTAAAACTAAGCCTAATCCATCTCCCATCCTCTAGCTTTTTCCACTTGCACAATAAATCATCTATTTTGATTGATTAAATCTTCATTTTCTCTCAACTAAGCATAAAAGTGGAATATTCCTCCATTTCAAATCTTCCTCCAAATGAGATATTTCCTTCCAACAAGGAATTTATTTCAAATCTTTCTCCAAGTGAGATATGTCATTTTATCTAATTAAGTCATCATCTCCTATTAATTAAATAAATCAGTTTGTTTAATTAATCCTATAGTCCCTCTTTTAATTAAATGATTCATTTTATTTAATCAACCTCTAAATTCATCTCATTTAAATTAAATAAATTTAAGTCTAAAATCATTATTCCTCTCATTTTGATTTATTTAAATCTTGAAATCCAAGTCAAAATGGTCACATTAGCTAATCTCCCTCTTAATTAATCAAATCCTGATTAATGATAATCTTAATCACTCCAATCCTCTAGATTTTGCAACTTGCACAATAAATCAATTTATTTGATTTATTAATTCATCAATTTCCATTCAAATGGGTGTCTTTTGTGGAATATTATTCCAATTCAAAAATCCCTTCCAAAGGGGAAGGGTACTTCCAACAAGGAATTTAAGGCCTCTTACTTGTCCTTGGCCTTGAGCCAAGTGACATTAACTCCATTTCACTTCCCTCTAAACATGGTCATAGCATTTATCATGCACATTGACCAAAATGTGCTCACTCCTCCTCCAATGACATGTGGACAAGTGGCATCTTCTCATTGGTTGATATTTTGTCCCACATTCATCCAAATCCTTCAATCTTCTATTCTTGAAATCTATAAATAGAGGCAGGCCTCCTTTATTGCAATATCATCCACAATTTGAGTAAACTCACTATAATCACTTTCATCTTCAAGCATATCCCTTTTCATCTATTTTTATCAAGTTCTTAGCTAGGTTATGCAAGAATTCAACCAAAGTGGATCAATCTCCATCAAATCATCAATCTTACAAAGGATTTGGGAAAGGGCCAATTTCTACACATAATTGGCACCAATTCTGCCATGGGATGAAGTGTTTGCATTATTTAAATTGGGATTTAACTTAGTTGCTTGTGTTGTTCTTCATTCATTTCCTACTTTGAATAGTTGTAGATGGAATTCATGGGGAATCTTAGTTCTAACTTTGCATATTGATCCAATATTGTGCTTGTTTGCCATGTTTGTGCAAGTATAGGATTGGGGTTCATAGTCTTAATGAGTTGTTTTCATTCATTAAAGCACTTGTCTAAATTGATAAAATCTATAAAAAAAATCTACAGCCTTAATTTCTGAGGCCAGATGGTTACCCTGAATTCTCTCAATTGTTTCTTTCAGCCTTCTGAGTTCATTACCATTCTCATTTTCTACCTGCTCTTTTGCACGAAGGAGCTACCTTGCTTCCTTTAAAGTCTCTCTAACCTTTTGGACTTCTTCAATGTGGGACTGTTCTTTCTGATGGATCTCATCCTGAAGAATAGAATTTGAACTTGTTCTTGTTTACCTCTGAGGTCTTCTTGCATGGAAGAGCACTATTTTTCAAGAGCTTCCAAAGACTAACATTTGGCTGACATTGGATTAATTTCTATTTGATGTTGGGTTAGTTATTATTGGATTTACTCAAATTATTTTTTTATTTTCCTTCAAGTGTTCGTTCAAGAAAGCAAGTTCTTCATTCTTCCTCTTATATGATGAATCCAAATTGAAATTTTCAGCACTCATTTTGGATTGTGTTTCTTGGTATTGTGATTCTAATATTAGTAACTATTGTGATAGCTCAAATTTCTGATATGTTAACCTCTCTACAGTTTGACGGTCTCCTTCCAGCTGGCTTTCCGGCTCATGTACCTTTACACCCTTCAACTAGAGCTCTGTTTGACAATCATTCAACACTTTCACCATATTGTCTCTTTCCTTTTCCCATTGATACTCATTTACCTTGAATGTTTCATGACAATCATTGTAAGCATCTTCCATAGTTGAAAAATTCATCTTCAAGCTCTCAAAAGAAGTATGGACATCTTCACTGCAAGAATTTGATGCCTTAAACTCCTCGAGCATGTTTCACGCATGAGAATTAAGCTGACCAATGCCCGGGAAGCTTGGTAGGGAGGATTTGGAGAAGGCTAATGATTTTTTTTATTTTTTTTGTGTTCCCATTTCCCACATCCCTCTCCAAATCCATTTGTGTCCAATGTGTACTCACTTTCCAAGAATAATTAAAATAAGAAAAATAGGATAACCAACCCGTGAAAACTCAAATTGGAAATGGGATGGCTCACCTGACTCATGGGATTTCCAGGATTTATAACAACAATAGCCCGAACATTAATTCCATTTGAGCAAGATGCTTCTAGCTATTCTACACAAAAAGGTTTCCCACGAACCCTACTAAGTTCATGCTTGATCTTGCCAACATAATTGCGCCTAATACAAAGCACATGGTTGGTTCAATGGAGATGAAAAATTAGACTAGCTATAAAAATAGCAGTTAGTATGAATGGTGCCCACCATGGGGTGGGCTTCCCCATGAACACTCTTCCACTAAACTCAACATGGCTGGAATTGAGGGTACTTATTCCTAGTTCAAAAGTTGGAGTGTCTTCATTTATAGTGCATCTAGTGGCCTACAAGTACGCAATGACTCTTACCTACGCAACCATTTTCTCTCGCATTATTGTAGTGGCGGTTTTATTTGAGTATTGATTTTTCGTAGTAAGCACACATTCACACAGTCATTTCTTTGACTATGGCTTTCACATAGTCATCTACTCAGTAGCCTTCTAGAATTTCTCAACTCATATGGTAGATATTGAAAGATGTATGTTATAGTTTGAACATGAGTTTTTGTTTTCGTATGGAGGATTAATGTTATTAAGTCTACGTTTGGATTGTGTGAGCAGTACCTAGAATAAAGGGAATTATTTTTTCTATACGAATGTGAAATTCTTGATCTTCCACATTGCACTTCGATGGCCATGTAGCTTCATGAATGCTACTTTTGGTTATTTTACCAAGAATGATCAGTTTGGGTGAAAAAAAAATATGATATCTTAAATACTGAAGGCCACCATATCATTTCTTTAGGATCTTCCAGATGGATTTTCTCTTTAAAGAAAAATACCATTGATTACAATCTAGCATACTGATAAATCGCACTTTATTGCTTCTATCTACACAGATCTGAGTGAAAATTGCAGTATACTATGAGTGATTTGTTCTCTTATTCTCTACAAATGGATTTATTGTGAACCAAATAAAAAGTGCATTTATGTCTAGCTACTTGTTTGTAAGAATGGCAATATTTTGAAGATTGTGCTTGGAGGGAGTATCACAAAAGCTAGTGGTTTTGTGACTTGATTGTATTTATTGAATACATTTCTAACAATTGTTCATGCTTGCCTCTATATTTAATAATTGATTAAGCTACATGAAATGGCAAGCGAAGTCTCTCACATGTATATCTTTAGGGAATATTTTCATATGAAATATTAGATTGGAAAGATTGAATTAGTAGCAGAAGTGGCTTTTCTCATTATTTGCAAAAATTGCTCTTTCTGAAGAAGATTTTCTTTAAAGTCTTTAGAAAGGGAGATTCTTAGTGATGCTATATTCATCAAGTTCAAAATCATGAGTTCTTTTAATCTGAAATTTTTATTGTTTATGCTTAAATCAATTTGGATTAAATGACACGATCTTCACAAGATTTTCCTTTTTTATCTTGTAGGGATTTTGTTCGTGCAAAAGACTTGTGGCATTGAAGCGTGAGAAACAATATTTGAAAAATCTCAGAGTTAAAGAAGATTGAGCCTTAAATTTGAAGTTTAAAAAGCATTTTTAAATGCTTATTGTAATAACCAAAAGCTTTCATTCCTGCTTTAGTTTTCTGTTTTAGGACAACTCACTTTATCTTTGGGTTTAAAATTAACCATCAATTCAAGCCTTTTCAAATTGGTCAAAATTGAACCTTAAACACTTACTAGATTTTGATTTGGGCTAAAATTGAACAAACAGACTCACACTTCAAGCTTTGATGCTTTACAAAATTCATTACTTCTTAAGGTCTAAAATGAACAAGTGTTTTTCAGGCTTTGCAATTTTGTTTTCACAAATTAATATCATTTAAAAGGTGTATGAAATTCTCTCATGCTTCACGGTGATCTTGAGAATCAAAAGTATTTTGGTGATATTAGATTGTTTAAAAGATTGCCTCCACATTTCAATTTGGGTACCTAAAATTTGAACAAAACTTGTCTAGTGTGAGAAAAAGGCATTGCAAGTGTTCTTTCTTTGTTCAAAAAACAAAGATGATGAAACTAAAAATGCACTTACTTGTTATTGTGCACCTTTAGAAATCCTTGGTGGGAAAAAGTACTCACCCCAAGGGAACGACTCAAACTGGTAACGAGCTAAATTCTAAGCTATTCCCAACCGGTATACAAATTCGAATGGTGAGGAAAGTTCATCATTACAAGAGGTCCTACGAATAAGTAGGTGATACTCTTTATATGAGCTAATTTTTCCTGTCATGTGGCCTTCTAAAAGGGTACCCTGATTACAAACCAATTTTTGTAGAGGCCAAAATCCTAATCTATTTGTTGGTACAAAAGGTCATTTCCTTTGAAGCCGCCTCACATATACATGTGGTTCTGTTGTAGAGATGAGAAGTATGCCATGGGAGTTTCATGGGTATTGATGCTTAGCTGACCCAAGAAGTATGTGTCATGGAGGGGAGCCTGTGTGGTCAAGCATCTAATCATCCACACTGAATATGCGCAGCTAGATTTATCCCAGTGGGATCCCAAAAAATATTGCCTCGTCATCATAGGATTGTACGTGTTCTTGTAATTGAAAACACATTTCTTTGATCGAAAACATTTGAAAATAAACATTCACAAGATCTTAAAAATTTCAAACCCTTTAGGGAAGCTAATACCTTTGACGAATTCAAGTGCTCTTTCTTGCCCTAGGGATTTCATCCTTAGAGGAATCTAAGTACTGAATTTTTATCATCATTTGTTTTCACTAAAGTCAACAATAGGAATTTTTTCCTTAATTTCCTCGATTGTCGACATAATGGACTTTGTGGGATGAGAAGAAGTTAGGTCATCAAACATCTAGTTTGAAAGTTTAAATCAAGAAAACTTTTTTCGCAGAAAGGACTCATTAAGAAAAGTAAAGAAAAATTGAACACCACACATGTGTTCTTTCAAATGATTTCCCACAAAATCAAAATCTGGAAACCCAATTTTAAAAGTCTTAGTCCAAAAGCTTATGACGAGTGTCTTGAAATACTTCTTAGAGTAAGATTATTTTACAGCCTCTACAAGAAAGCTTTGAGAAATAACCCTAACTTGTATCATGAATTTTATTATCAACAAAATCCAACTCTTTTTCAAAGGTTTGCTTTTCTCACATAGGAATTATCGAGTATGTTCTTCAAAACCTAGGTCTTGTAAGAAGGAGTTTTATCTAGGTCAAGTCTAGGATCAAAATCAATCACTCTCATCCATCCCTCAACCATCAAAATCAGTCCAAAATCACCTCACCAACAACTCTTGGAAACTTTGAAAACATCATTTATGCTAAACTTCTAGGAAAAATCAAAACCACTTTGTTTGACTTAACAAACTTAGTCAAACTATCCTCTTGTGTACGAGTTTACTCTAGGATAACACAACTTCCTAGAGTTTACAAGTTCATTATCCAAAATCACCTTGTTTGACTTTACACACTTATTCAAACTATCCTCTTGTGTACGAGTTCACTCTAAGATAACACAACTTCCTAGAGTTTAAAAATGCATTATCACTTTTGTTGACTTAACACACTTAGTCAAACTATCCTCAATCAAAATCAAATCAAATAAAGTCCTAAATTTTAGCATCTCCCTCAACGTCCCTCAAGCATTTCATCATTTGTATCATCCATCTTTTGTTTATCTCATCCTCATCATCACTTTGATCCTTAAATTATCCTAGTTCTTCTTTTCTTTGACCCTAAAGTTTAGATCAATCTAAGGGGTTAGAGGTTTATCTCTTACATTCCTGAACAATTGATCTCTATTTTATGGTTCAAAATTGATCTCAACACAAGAATAATATGAAGAAAAAAAAAAAAACATCCACTTCGAGCGATCTAAGTCAAATTGAAACAACATTTAACCCTTTGATAACCATTGACCTCCCAATAAAACCTCCTCCAATACCTCAAAATCGTCAAGAAGAGGGTCAAGTGGAGGATATCACTGACTTAGAGATGACATAAGATGAAATCTTCGAGATGCTAAGAAACCCCAAAATTCATCGGATTGTCAACGCCATGATGAAGTTGTATCCCTCCCAATACATGCTCGAGTTTGTGAAAGAAGGGGCTAAACTCCCTTCTAACTTCGACGTAAGCACTATTGTGGAAAGACCTCCTAGGACCATACCCCCAACTTCATCCATGTTTTCGATTCAAAGGGTCACTCAAGACATCCCCCAAATCATATCATCTATCGCTTCAACCCCACCAATTACTAACAAGGGAAGTGACATGCTTTAAAAACTCCAAAAGAATCGCCTTGTGACCAATTGAGGATTGGATGCAAACACCACACCAGATCAATCCATCCCAAAATATCTGTTACACCCATATGTCCCTCTCACATTCGATGACCCCACTAATCAAACCTCCTTTCATGCAACACCAATTTATCCTTTAGACACACAAACCTCTCTCCCTACCTCACAAGGAAGAGGTGATCTATTTGGAGCCGGGGGAATCTTTGGCCCCTCATCATCACTTAAAGGGAATGAACCACCTATCTATCCATCTATCATTCTCACCTCTACCAGTCAAATCTACATCATCTCTCGGGTTGGGGCTTCCTCCTTTACCCGCTACCCACAAAATGAATCAAAGCATCATATCAAATCCTCTCGTGTTGCCATCAATATCACAACAATAGATGGAAACCATCAAAACAAGCTACTCAAGCCTCTCAAGCTACCAAATCCACTCAAATTGTGCATGCAATCCGATAATTTCCAGCTCAAGCTCAAGGTCAAGCTCAATTTCAATCACAACAAGCGGAAGCAAAAGCATAGTATCAAGCACAATTGCAAGCATCCCAACAAGAAGCATATCAACAAGCCTTACAAGATTATCAAGTACAACAAGAAGCAACTCAGCAAGAGGCCCAACAATAGGCATTATTGGCACAACAAGAGAATGACCAACAACAAGCATTTTTGGCACAACAACAATATGAACAACAACAAGCATTGTTGGCACAACAAAAACACAACCAACAATAGGGATTATTGGATCAATGGAAAATGCAGGCATTATTCGCACAAAAAAGCTCACAATGAACTCCCATCAACATCCCACCTGCTAACCCAACACCTCAGAACATGTTCAACCCACCCCCTAATCCACAAGGCGACGTGACAACACAAATCAAACTAATCTCCCACCAAGTGCTTGATCTTCAATGAGGAAAAACAATAAGGACACCCAACAATTTGTGTCCCTATCCATTTGATAGGAGCTTGGTAATGGTACCATTCCAAAAGTGATTCAAAATCCCCAAATTTAACAAATATCATGGGATAGGGAACCCTGAAGATCACATCAGGGATTTCCTGGTACTTTGTATGGAGGTCACATATAATGACATGTATCTAATGCTGTTTTTCTTCAAAGCTTGGCTGGTCCCTCCATGGAATGGTTCTCTCATTTGCCTACTAGCATCAAAACATTCCAAGAAATCAAAGATTCCTTCCTCTAGAACTATGCATTCAACATTACCGTGGATGTCAGTCTAGAAGAGTTGTCAACACTCAGACAAGGAAAGGGAGAATCATTTTCCACCTTTCTCAAATGATAAAGAGCCAAGGCCAATTGAAGCAAGTGGGCCATGCTAGAGGAACAACAAGTTTGTAGCATCATTACCAATACAGACAAGACCTTGGAATTCTATCTGAAGATGCAATGCATCACCATATACGACCAATTGATCCCCAAGGCATTGAATATTGAATGGGATCTTGTTGCACAAGGGGCATGCCTACTATCCTCAACATCAAGAGAGTCGCTCATCTACCAGCTACATTGATAAACCTCACACATGGCAAAACAACATGAATGTCACCAATGATGGAGTGGTCGATGCCAAGGTCATCATCAGTGCTCCCAAGCAAATTAATCAAATTCATCATCATCAACCACATAACAATAATTAAAGTAACACACAAGAAAATAAGGTAAACCAAAAACCACCCCACAACCAGATCAATAATCTCAATAATCAAGGATGACCACCTCTGCCCCAAATGGAAATTCACAACCCTTGGGGAGCCAATTGAATCCATCATGAAAATTTTAGTTAATGAGAACCTCATCAAGGTCCCCACTCATGATAGTCACAATGAACCCCAATTGAAGCCACCTTGGTACAAAAAAAAATTCCTTTGTGATTACCATAAACTCAAGGGACATACAACCGCAAATTGCATGAAACTGAAGAATACATCATCCAGGATCTCATTGATGACAAAATCATAAATGTGGGGAAACCAGCTGGTAATCAAGATTTGAAAATATACACGAATTTGATGCCCAACCACAACTAAGGAAATAACAAAGGAAAGATAAAATATGGTAATGTAAACCATATGAAAAGGTTGTCACATCCCTAGATGAATCGGTCACTATTGTCAATATTCAGAGAGCCAACGCTGATTTTGGAGTCACCACATGCGGGGGAAAGGTCACTATTGACAGGGCACTGCAACCAACTAAGACCCCCACCATAAATCAGAGGTCTATCCCTAATACTTATAATGTCCTTGACCAATTGAAAAGAACCCCTGCTCAGATCTCCATCATGGAGTTACTAAAGATTTCAGTAGCCTAGAGGGAGATCCTTGAGGAAGCATTGGCTTCATCCTCCACCTCCACCAACCTTGATAAAGAGAAATTTCAAGCCATGGTCGGTAATATCACCACTCTAAACCTCCACACATTTTCCGATCAGGACTTTCCCGCCCAACCATCTCACAACTGTGCAATCCACCTCAAAGTCCTAGTTCATAAAAATAAAGTTAGGAGGGTCTTGGTGGATGGGGTGCAGGCCTCAACATCTACTCACTTAAGGTCATCAAGAATCTAGGAATCTCTGAGGATTCCATTGAGAAAGATAAAGGAATGACAATCAGAGCATATGATTACCAGGAAAGAGTGTCTCAAGGCACTATCAAACTCCCATTCCAAGTAGGGACAACTACTACGGAAACCACATGTCAAGTTCTCAACCTTGATTTTCCCTACAACACACTCCTAGGATGTCCATGGGTCCATGGGATGAAGGTGGTCACCTCAGCATTCCACCAATGTGTCAAATTTTCATATTAGAGTGAAGAGGTCATAATTCATGGTGATCCTAAACCCTTCACCTATTGCAATAATCTAGAATCCAAGTTCTATAAAGTTCCTCAAGAGTTGAAGAATGATGAAGGCCCCTCAACTACATATATTGACCCATCCAACATCGCCTCCACTTCTAGGAAAAAGACACCTTACATCCCCGACATATCTGACATCAAGCTCATGATACCAGAGAATGGATGTGGAGAATACAAAGTTGACTAATCCATATTAGTACTTGTGTCACCAATCTTCATGGTGAGGGGAAAACAATATTTTGTGATACTTTATCAAAATTCTAATCTGTACTAGTTTTAGGCTATGTATCATTTTATTCCCCTTATCTGTTATTCATCACATCAAAAATCATCCCCTACAAACCTACTTAGTATATTTTTCAACCAATTAGTATACTCATCCTTAGTGGGACACTTCACATCCAACATAGCTTATAGCTTCTCATTGTGTTGAGTGTACCTAGCTTCAATTAAAGGGTATGCGCAGGATCATGATGGGCCAAAAAGTGGCGATATCTAAGTGATATGATGGCTCATGTGGCTGATGACTTTTTTTTACCCAAAATTGATGAAACGAAAAGGGTTTTTAAAGGAGATTCTCATCTTTCCACCAATATAAATTATTCTTTACTTTGAATTTAATAAATAATTATTATTCGTTTTCTATTTGAACTACGACTAAAGTCTTGATTGATAGGTTGATTGAAAAACATCAATAGCTTTCAAACGGTATCACATTTTTTGAATCCAAGACATGCATCACATTCTATGCTTCACATAATATAGGATTAAAAAAAAAAAATAGAATTTCATGAAGTTTTGACCAAGTTAAGGTGGTCAGACATACGATTTTTTATATTTTTAAAAAGTTGTAATAAAAAAATTATAATTAATTATTTACTTGGAAAAAAATTACAAAAAAATATGCATTACATTGGGACATGAGTCCCCTACTTATATCTAAAATATTATAAGAAAATATTATCATTTTATTGTGGTTAGGTTGGTCAGACAAACACTTCTTTTTTTTTCCCCTAAATTTAAGTACTACTGCATTGAAATTTTAAATTTTCACCAAATATGTTTTCTTTTTTTAAATAAACCTAGTAGTTTAGAAACTACATTCAGTTTTCTACAGATTCTATTCTTTCATATTTTTGAAATAATATAGATAACTTATTCAAATTTTTATGTCAAGTTTCCTAACTCTGATTTTCTGAATTTTATTGCCACTTAACGGCCTATTTTTTCCATTATGATCCTACACATACCTTAATGATCTGGCCTTTTTAACAAAGATATCCATCCCTATTTTAATCTCTCTCAACATATTACTATGTTGATTCAACAAAGTATAGTCAACCCCAGACAAAGGTATTCTAGTTGAGGTGAGAAGATCTCCCAAATCTTGTTTCCATTTTTTAAACTGATGTAACTCACCTTTGTGATTAAATATTGTAGGCATACCACACTTCACCACATCCTTAAATATATTTAGCTTATTTTGGAGATTCATACTTAGTTTTCCATAAAAGTTTATTATTTCATTATTCAAATCAATATTTTGCAAAATCTTAGGGATGTTAGTAGCTACCTCAGGATCCTCCTTCATTTTGGGCATCATTTCTCTAAAAGCACCTACCCTAGTACTACAGTTACTCCATTCATTCTTGAAAGCCTCTTGTGCCTGAAGATACCTCATGTTATCTTCATGAATATTCTTATAGCTAGCCCAAACATCATCAAATTTATTGACCAACTTGGTCACCTTATGTTTTAATATATCCTCAAAAATATCATTTTCCACCTTCATAGTTTCATACTTAGCCTTCTTGACATTTTCCTTTTCAATATTCAGCTGATTCTTAAAATCTTTAATTTTTAAGGCTAAAGTTTCCTTATCCTGTGTAGACAATTATGAGGAAGAAGAGGATGGCAGGGATATTGTTCTTACTGACTGAGTAGCCTAAACAATGTCCCTCATCTTATTTATCTCATCCAAGGCCTTATTGTATTCCTTTACTAAATAATCATATTTTTTCTCAAAAATTTCTGTAGTGTCCGCACTAAGCATTGCAGCATGAGAAATTAACTTAGTTGTAATGAAATGAGTTATATATGTGGCACTTTTGACCACCAAGGAACCAATAACCTCTTCAATTGGTTTATCAACCTCATGTTTTCTAGTATTAGGTGCCATAAACCAAATTGTAAGAGTATGCAATTCAAATATTGAAGCCTGGGGGTCTCTTCTTACAACATCATATTCTATAGCAACGGTGATAGTGCATCCTGGTAACAACATGATTGACCTATTTGAGATAACTTTCCTAGCCTCTACGGAAGTAATAACTGTAATTTAACCTTGATCTTTTCTTCCCATAGCCAACTCCAAAGCTGTTATGAGAGTTTTGTGTTCAAACTCCACAGGCATCATAGCTTTCTTCCCATACACCATTTCAAAAGGTGTAAAAATTGTTGTAGTCTTCCAATTAGTTCTATAGGCCCATATAGCTTCAGTTAACCTCACAACCTAGTCCTTCCTATGCAGGTCCAATTTTTTTGTCAGAATGGCCTCAATATCCCTGTTAGTGATTTCTACCTAGCCATTAGCCTGAGGGTGATAAGGAGTTGACTTCCTATGCCTTATGTTGCATTCATTTACTAAGGTTGTAATAAGAGTAGAATTAAATTGTGCTCCTTAGTCTGTCACTATTTCTCTAGGAACATCAAATCTAGTAAAGATTTCTTCATACAGGAATTTTGCTACTTTATTATCTCTAGCATGCTTCATTGGTCTAGCCTCTACCCGTTATGTTACATAATCTGTGCATACAATAATATAAGACTTACCATTTGAAGGTGGATCAATTGGGCCTACAAAGTCCAATCCCCATTTATCAAAGGGTGTAACAATAACTTGTGGAAACAAAGGCATTTCATTTGATCTTGTTAGCCTCCCCATCCTTTGACATCTATCACACCTCGTGGTATACTTGGTTGCATCTTTATGTAGTGTTGGCCAATAATATCTAGTATTTAAGATCTTGACTATTGTCATCTTAGCAAAAAAATGTCCACCACAAGGTTCATCATGGATTGCATAAATTATGTCATGAGTGTCTTCCTCTCTCACACATCTCCTCATTACTTGATCTGGCTCTGTGTAAAACATGCAATCTACAATCCAAGAGAAGTTAAATCTTTTCTATACTAACAATCTCTTTTCCTTAGGTGAGAGTTGAGGAGGAGTTCTTCCTGCAGCCAAATAATATTCTATATCTACATACCATGGATGAATGAATTTGATGGCAAAAAAATGTTCATCAAGGAAGGGATCTTCTATGATTGCAGGATCATCTTTCCTTTGGATTCTAGATAGGAAATCAGCAATCACATTAGCCTTACCTAGTTTGTCCACAATTGTGATATAAAATTCTTGCATCAACAACAACCACCTAGCTAATCTCCCTATAATTGAACTCTTGTTCATGAGATACTTGATTTTTGCATGATCAATATGGACAAATATTTGATATCCTATGATATAATGCCTGAACTTGTTGAGGGCATAGATGATTGTTGAATTTATTTTTTCTATAATAGTGTAGTTGAGTTCAAATCCTTGTAAGTTGTTGTTGATATAATAAAGTGCATGCTCAGTTGAACAACTCTTTTGTCTTAGGATGACACCAATAGCATAATCTGATGCATCTATGTGAATATGGAATGGAAGTGACCAATCTAGTCCTTTCAAAATAGGTTCCTGTGTAAGGGAAATCTTAAGATCAAGGAATGCTTTCTCACATTCTACTGTCCAAGCAAACTCTGCATCGTTCTTTAGTAAATTGTATAGAGGTTCTGTTGTTTGACTGGAATCTTTAATAAAACTCCTATAGCAGCTAACATGTCCTTGAAAGCTTCTGAGTTCCTTTTCATTGGTAGGGAAGGGTAGATTTGAAATGACTTTAATTTTAGAAGGGTCTACTTGTATTCCTGCAGCAGAAATGTAATGACCCAACACTATTCCTTCTTGCATCATCATGAAGAATTTTTTACTATTGAGTGACAAATTATTATCTTCACACCTTTGTAGTACCTTTTTCAAATTGTATTAGGCTTCCTCAAATGTTTCACCATAAATAGTAAAGTCATCCATATATATTTCCATGCAATCATATGAAATATCTGAGAAAATACTAATCACATCTCTTTGGAAAGTTGCAAGTGCATTACAAAGACCAAAAGGTAAGACTGAATAGGCAAATGTTTCCCAGGGGCATGTGAAAGTAGTCTTTTCCTTGTCCTCAGGAGCAATCTTTATCTGGATATATCCACTGAAACCATCAAGGAAGCAGAAATACATTTTCCTTGATAAGTTATCAAGGACTTGATCAATAAAGGGGAGATTAAAATAATCTTTCTTAGTTGTTGAGTTGAGCTCCCTATAATCCACACACTCTCCATTTTCCTTCCTTGATGGTTTCAGTTGAGTTGAGCTATCTAACAAGTTTAAACTCATTTTTGATGAAAATTTGGTGTGTACATAGCTTTGGATTTAGCCCCTTCATATCACTATAATCCCAGGAAAAAGTTGTCTTGTGGGTAGTAAGAATTTGGACAATTGACTCTTGATGCTCACTAGTAAGTTTACTATTGATATTCAATGTTTTTCCTATAGCTACTTCCACCTATGAGGTTAATTTGAGCATAGATACTTTGGATAGAAAAGGAATTTCTACTTCATTGCTGCAGGATAATGCACTGGAGTACAAGAGGAAAGAATTGTCTGCAAGAAACATGGAACTTCTTCACAAAGGGGGTACTGAATTCCATAATTTTTCTCAAGGATATTAGACAATATTTCTTCATCTTATTATTTTTCAATAAAAGGCTCTCTGCTAATCATCATCATGTTTTCTACAAAATTCATTTCTTCCACTTCTTCTCCTAAATCTGGCCAGATTACCTATCCAGACTCAGGTTGAGGCTGGGCTGGGGCATAAAGGGTGAGCTTCTTGGTGCTATATCCATCAGAGATAGTCATGTTACCAGACCTACATCCTAGAATTACAGGATGTTACCAGGTCTTGTAAGCATCTGTGGTGGCTAACCAAGGCCTTCCTGGAATTACAGGATATCCTCCTAGTGTTGCTTTTAGAGACAAGACCATAAAATCAACAGAATATTCCCATGAATCTAGGGTGACTACCAGGTCTTCAACTACTCCATCGGGCTTGATAGTTCAACTATCAGCGAGCTACAGGACTGTAGGTGTAGCTCTTAGGTCAGAAATACTTAGCTTTACCACAAGGTCTTTAGTCATGATATTAATAGTTGCTCCAAGATCTACTAAAGCATTTTTAATTTGAACCCCATTAATAATGATTTCCACAATAGGACTGCCAAGGTTAGAATATTTTTGGATGGTAAGCTTCCCTAGCATCAAATTAGAGAGTTGACCTAATATATGAATAGTTTGACGGTCTTTCTTTTTCATACCTGGCTTCTTAAAGCATGCTTCCTTAATGGCGTTACTATAGATAGGTACTTCTTTTATTGCTTGCAACAAGGGGATTTTTACACATATGTTCTTTAGTTGTTCAATAATGTCAAAGGTAGGATCTTCTTTCTTTTGAATAACTTCACCTTCCAACCTTTGTGGAAAAGGAGGTGATGTTTTATTGGACACCTTAGGAAAGGCTGGATTCTACATGGGCTCATTGGATGGGGCTAGGTGATTAGTATCTTCTTTCTCATTCTCCTTAGGTGGAAATTTTGCAATTATGGGAGGAGAAGGTGTAGGTAGCACTGTCCCTAACCATAAGTTAGTATTACTCAAATTGAGAGAATAATCAGGCTACTGATTAGGATCGATGAAATAAACTTGTTGTTGTTGTTGAGGCTGGTTATTTGGGTTAGGTTTTGCTTGAGCAGGGAGCTAGGTTGGCTTAGGATTTTGGCTTTGGTTAGCTACAAAAGGTGGCATGATTGACTGCTGCTGGGGTTGCTGAAGGAAACCAATGGGTTGATTTGACCATTGCTAGCCTCCCATCCACTGGTTGGACTACTGCCAATTTCCTTGGGGAGGTTGCCTCTGATTTTGCTATGGTGACTGCTAATTTCCTTGCAGAGGCTGTCACCAGTTTTGCTGAGCATTTGGCCAAGGATTATTCCATCTAGGTTGGGAATATGGATGATAATTTGGAGGGTACTAGCTTTTCCATTGACTATTATATGAACCAAAATTTTGCAAAGGGTCCTAAGGCATACCTTGTCTTGGGTCCCAAGACTTGCGTTGAGAAACAAAAAACACTTCTTCATCTCCTTCTATTGTTTTGAACTCAGTGGGAAGATGTTGCACCTCCAAATTAGCCACCGCCTTGCATCTGCAATCCTTCTTCTTTTATCTATAGTGAGGGAAATATTCAACTAGCATTGCCTCTAATTCATCTTTCTTCCTCCTAGCGTCCCTAGTTTCCAATTGTGTAGCAACATCATTGATGATATCTTTCTTGAAGTCAAACAAGAGATTAGAAACCTCCTCCTTAGACACTCCTGAGCCATTTCCTTTTGAAATAGAGGGTGTAAACCCTCTTCCTTTCTTCACAGTTGCTCTGGAGTAGTTGAGACAGATCTTCTTGATATCATCCCAATTGCTTTGGTTGATATCTCCTCTGACCATGAGGTCTAGTGTTTCAATGCAAGCATCATTGACTCCTCTTAGAAAGAGAAGGTTTTTAGAATCCTCATTCAGCTAGTGCTAAGTGTTTTTCTGCACACTAAACAAAAACCTTGACACATAGTCTTCCAGGCTTTCATCCTCTTTCTGTGACATGTTGAAGATGCCATATCCTCTCATATCCTTCCCTCTACAATATTCTTTATATTCTCCCACAAATATCTCCTTCATTTCATCCCAATTGATCACTACATTGCCACCTAATCCCATGAACCACCTCAAGGCTGACTCCTTTAGGGTAGAGGGAAACAACTTCATCATGTGTGTATCAGTTGTGTATTCATAGCTCCTACAAAGGATGTCAAAATCAAATAAGAAGGTATGAGGGTCTTCTGTAATAAGTCCATAGAACCTTGGAAGTAATGAGGCAAGGATGTTCTTGAGGTTATTATTTTCATGTAGGTCAGGAATTGGGAATGGAAAAGTAGGCCTCGCCAGCCTTGGTGGTCTTACTAGGTTATCTCCTCACTGATAAACTACAAGAGCAAGTGGATTATTATATTGGTCCTGGTTGTTGGAAGTTTTCAGATTATTCAGATGTTGAACGAGTGGATTAAGGTCATCTGGCTCATCAAATAGGTTCAAACTTAACTCTGATGAAGAAGATGAGGTAACTAAGTCTTGGCCAGCATCCAAATGTGGTTCTTCTTGGAAAATCTCTAGTTCAATTTCTTGGGTATCTATTCTTCCAAGAAGGAATCTTCCAGATTGGTCTCTTCTTCTACACATACAGCAAAAAGTAAGTCTAAACTATGGAAAATGTTGGAATTCTTAATTCTAAGCAAAATGATAGGAATTAAATTCAAACTCCTACTACCATTCCTGCAACAGGTTCTTAGTCTAGCACCATCCCTAGTAACGATGCCAAAAATGTAGTGTCCATAAATAGGTTGATAACTAGGAACATATATTCCTCTACTCAAGGATTAAACATCATGACTCACAATCATAATCTACTAAGGACATCATTTAATTGTCAACCCAGGGATGTTAGACTTGAAATGGGTCTGCAGAGTATATGCACTAACAACATATTTCAGACAAGTGTTCTTTCTTTAAAATACCATGCTAGAATTGAAATTGCTTGAAACAAACTTTAGCTGACTAAATCTTCTCAAAATGAAAACTAAATACGGTTTTGAAGATAGGAACTACTCTGTCCCTAGTGGCTACAAGAATAGTCACTCTAAATTTCTATGAAAATGAAATACAATTACTCTAATTGCAGAAATGGAAAAGATAGACAACGCCCCTAAGTGGACACCCTTAGGTAGTGTCTCAAGTACACAACAGATTAAACTGTAAACTCCATGAAATGCTTTTATTGAACTGAAACTGATAAGTACATTGCTCACAACTTGCAACTTGCAACTTGCAACTATAAACTCCATGAAATGCTTTTATTGAACTGAAACTGATAAGTACATTGCTCACAACTTGCAACTTGCAATTGTATTACTTGAAAACTAAGCTATTACAATAGTAAACTTTCAACCCTTTCTCTAAAGGAGAACAAGCTATTTATTAAAAACTGAAACCTAACAAATAACGAACATTTCCCTGATAAAATGGGAAATCTTTATTACATCATGACTTTTACATTGAAGAAGTGGACATAAGAGGGAGAACTGAGTCAAATCAGTTTGAAAGAATTAATGCATCACTATCCTAGATTTGTGTGTCATCAAGATGACTCTACTGGATTCTTTGAATGCTTCCCTTCCATGGTAGATGACTTATCAGTTGTCTCCTCATTTCTTGTTTTTGAATTGGTTCACTTTGAATCAGTCCTACAATGATCTAGTGGAGGCTAAATCTTCTCCTCGAGACTTGGTACGTGCAATAATGAACAACTACTCCTATGGAAAAAGGATCAACTCAACACATTTAACTCATTAAATGATCCATTATCTCATTCATAGATTCATTAGGTATTGATTTCAATCAAACAATATTTCACATATGGTTGTAGGAAGGTCAATAGTAGTGGCTGCAAGAAAGGAATTTCATCACAAAAAGTCACAAGGCACACATATTCCATCAAACTAATAAAACAATTAAGCAATAATCATGGAAAGACTTATCATAATAAACTTGTTATATTAAGCATAAAGTCTATGTATTAGTTCCATAATTGGGCTAATCATGCACCTGGGAATAGAAGAAGTAACTAATCAAGGTCTGGAATGCTGCTGGAAATGTTGTAAAAGCCGAGAGGGACACTTGTGCTAATTTGGGCGACCTAGTCCCAGATTCCCAAAAATTGGTCTGGATCTTGTTTCTCCTAAATGGGTGTCTAGAAATGTCTAAATCACAAAATAGCTTATCTAGAGGGTCTATGTCTCCATTCTTGGTGATTTAATCCTCTTTAGGATTTTTAGAGTTTTGGAAGAGGAAACGAAGGCCCTAGGTTTGTAGCCTGATTCTTCACAATTTCCCACTTCTGAAACTTTGATATTCAAGCCTGAGAGTGATTTTTGGTGGATGATTTAAATTTTCATGCAAGGGGTGGTCTTCAAAAAGTCTTCAAAGCCTTCAATGATCTTCAAAGTACTTGAATCTGCAATTACACAATAAGAGAATGGGATAATGTTGATTGTTAGGGATTAGGGGTTTGCCTTAGCCAAACCCCTTTTAGGTAACTAAACCAAAATGAATAGAAAAATGAAACTTGAATTAATGGAGTGAGTTACATTGCCATGATGAGAGATCTTGTGTGTTTGCAGCAATCAACCCTTGAATGCTTCAGAAAATGATGTCTTGTTGACTTGGAAGGATCAAACCCTAGCTTTCTTGAGGAGAAGAGATGAGAGAGAAGAGTTGTGTGAGAGAGGAAAAATGAGTGATGCATAATGAGGAATTAGGGTTTCTAGGCTTATTTATGCAAGTCAGGCCCTAATTTTCCCGAATAACACCATACAGGCCGACCTTAGGGTTTTAGAGACCAAAATCTCGAAAGAAATTAAGTTTAATTCAAATTTTATGCCTCATGGGAGTAGGTCACCCAAGGTGGTGACCTAGTTCACCTGGGCATTTTTAAGTTGTTTTTTGGTAATTAAAATGTAATTATTTATGTTTTTCGGGATTGTCTTCATAAAACACACTAAAATATGACTTGTATGCATATTAAGGGGCCATTATAGCATAACAAGGGGTTAATTTGATGATTACAAGCCTAGGAGAGTGTGAACATATCTTGCAATACCTACAACACTTCGTCACCAGGCTTGGAAATGGGTAGAAATGGGCTGAAAAATGTCCAAGATCATAGGCCAAGGTCCAAATGAGTGAAAAATGTCAAGGTATACACTTTTTATTGACATTTTCAGCCCCCACTTTAGTGATAGAATGAACTTGCTTCAGACTCACACTAAAGCAGCCACATCATTTGGATGTTGGAGGATGACAAAGAAGAAGAACGAGAAGAGAAATAGGTGGTCAAGCCCCCAAGGATTTGAGATTTTAAGTAAAATTGACATCAATGCAAAAGACATCCAAGGGTGAATACATTACAACAAGATGAGATACATGATCATGCAATGACAAGGTTTAGTGTGAAGAGAATAAAGAGATATGTGCTCCCTCTAGGGCCACAAAAAATCAGGTTGTCCGCAGGGTGAGAAAAATACACATGGTTGGTATTTACTCATAAAGGTGGCTATGGGGAAACTTGTGCCGCTTGTTGGGCTTCCCGCTTAAATTATACCAAAGTTATACCTTGTGATAACTTTGATAAGGCACCACAAAAGGAAGTGATGTTTGAAATGATGGTGTTCAGAGGGATTATTCTTTGTTCATGTGATGTCTCATACTAAGGAACATTATGCGAAAGTTTTCCAAGAGAGGCAAGTGCAAGTGTAGTCATCTTATATGCAAGAGAGGCAAGGGCTCATCTTGTATGCAAAAGAAGAAAAATGAAAATGTCTCATCCTGAGTAACATTGTACATAATATTTTCAAGAAAAGGAATTCCAAGAGAAAGAAGATCGCACAATGAAATATGAGTGGTGATCTATGCCCCCACTTTAAAATAATTGTGAAACACTGTATTGTCATCAATTGCTTTAAAGTATAAAAGGAAAGGGACATTAGAGCTTGCTCAGAAAACCCTATGATGAGTCATATGGTTCCAAAAAGCTACGTCATGAAGGATGGGTGTATGTCACATGCGATTCAATCTTAAGACATGTCATCCACATCCCAAGCTTTCTCTTATATCCTCATGAAATATTAACGAGAAGTCAAGTTTGACAACGACAAGTGACATACAAGGGGAGAAAGGCTAACTAACCTCTAGCCCCCACTTAGTGTAGGACAAGAGTGAGCTGAAAGGATTGAGGGGATGAAAGGGAAGGTGGATTTGTATCAAATAGAGGATTTAGGTGCCGACATAGATGGAAGAACAAAAAAGGCCTTAAGGTTTTGGAGTTTGGAACTCAAGGCCTTACACTCATTGGTGGAGTGGTCATGAACTCGGTGGTAAGCACAAAAGGAATATTTGTTTAAACATTTATTTTTAGTTCTGGGAAGAAGGGAGATCAAGTGATCTTGGAGGAGTCTTAAAAAAATTCCCTCTTGATAAAGGGTATAAGGGGATCCTTTGGTTTGGGACAAGGAAGGATCTTTCCTAGTAGAGGATGGCTTAGCTACACAAGGCTCTATGGATTGTGAGATTTGTATACTACTTTGGAGGAGTGTGTAAAATATGAATCAGGAGTGGGTTATAGGATGACATTAGCTTTACGTGAAGATTCCTTTGTTGGTGTCAAAGGATCACTTTGGAAGGTAAGGGTAGAAGAGTGATTAGGGATAAATTTGGTGTGCGAGGAAGGTTGGATGGTCACAATTAGAGAACAAAATAAAATACCATGATTGGATGTTTGCATGATAGGATCTATAGGGTTGTGGATACCTTTTTCGTTAGCACCACAACCTTGTCCACTTTAGCCAAGTTGTTCCATGATATCATAAAATTTACCATTAATATTTTTCAACTTTTTTAGATCAAGTGATTGTTCATCATGTGCTTCTTTGGCTGAAGTAGTTGAGGTGGATGCTTGAGAAGGATTGCTCGAGTTTTGTGTGGACAAGACTACATTTACCTTGTTAGAGTCTTGGTGTTTGATCTTGGATTCTCCCATTAAGGGAGGGGTTAAGTCTAAGGAACCCCACTAATCATCTAAGATCTTGGTGATTGGTTCAAGATTTTATTTGTTATTGATGTGGTGTGAGGGTTCCACTTGGGTGGTGGGTGTTAAGGTGTGGAAATGATTCTATTTGGATTTTTTAAGTTTTAACAAACTATTAGGTTCAGGATCGACATCAAGTGTGTACACTTTGTGATTGTAAATTTACTTCATCTTACGATGAACAGGGGAAGGAAATCCATTCCGAGCATGAATCCATGGTCTGCCTAAGAGAATATTGTATGAAATCTCCTAAGGCATAAAATGGATGGTTGTGTCCAATATGGCCATTCCAACTATAAGAGGGATAGTGATCACACCGAGCGATTTCTTAGATACATTGTCAAATCCTCTAACAAAGAGAGAATTGGGTTGGATGTGGGATCTATCTATGCCAAGTATATCTAGAAGGCTCACACTACACACATTAAGAGTAGAGTCGGTATATACAAAAGTTCTCTTGAACCCTTTTGTTTTGTATTGAGATATTATCATTAAAGCTTCATTTTATTTTTTCGCGCATCCAAAGGAGGGAGCTCACTTTGTGAAAAACAATGTTAGAATTTATTCCATGAATAATAGATTATATGTCATTTTATGGCTCATGAGAAGGTATAGGAACTTGTTGTAGGGCACTTGAATCATATTGTGATAGTGAGGGGAGACTTGCATAAGGTCCCATAAAGATATCTTAGCAGGAGTATTCCTTAGTTGATCAACAAGGTCATACTCCCTAAAGAGGGAATTGAGGCGAGGGGTAGTGGGTAAGATGGGAGGATTAGGTAAAGGTAAGGGAGTGGAGGGTGATGGCTTTCAATGCAAGTTATTATGAGTATAATGTGTATGAGAAACGGTATTAGGACTCGATTGTGGCAACACATTACGGGTAGGTGGGTAGAGGGTAAATTTGGGTTTGGGTTTGGGTGATGGTGGGTGGAGGATAAGTTGAGGTTGAATAATAATGACATCCCCTTGGGAAGGAGAGTCAATCATATCCTTGGATTGTATCATTATATCGTCCCTAGGAGGAGATATTTTAGGAGAACTACAAGCCTCATGTTCATGATATTCAAAAATTGGTTCTTCTAAAATGACCGATTCATAAGTAGGGGAAGGATAATTTATGGGATGAGCATGGAAGGGATGAGGAGAAGAGGGTGATAGTTTATCAAGAAAGGTCTCATTCTCTTGTTCCATAATATTGACCCTAGTAAGAGAATGATAATCAAGAGGTTCATCACATGACATGGTTTCCCCATAAATAGGGTGGTCATCAAGGGAAGGAAAATGGTGAGTCTCTTGCATGTCCATGATTGGATCTTGTTGTTCAAATACGACCTTCCAAATGTTAAGAACATGAGGAAAGAGGGAAATAAGGTTAGATCTCTCAATCATTAGATTCCTTGAAACAAATGTATCCTTCTCACAAAGGTGTTTTCCATGATTGGTTTTGATGATATCTTTATTCAATAAAGCATTATCACAAAGAGGGGAAGTCTTAGGATATGAAGGGAGACTAGGTAGAGTGGTGGAAATTAATTCCTCTTGTATGGTTATACTATCGTCCCAAAGGGAGTGAGGAGAAGAACAAACAAGACCATCATGACGTTCAACGATTGTACCTTTGTTTGCCAAGATACCTTTGTCACTAAAAGGAGAGGTATCATGAGAAGAAAAAATGTGATCATCATGATTATCTAAGTTTGTATTTTATTATAACACATCATTCTCACAAATAGGAGAGATAGAAGGGGGGTAAGTGTAAGACAACTGTTAATGTTTTTATCTGCTAGATGCTCATCACGAGGGAATATACTGATGAATTTTTAACATGTTTGAATAGGTTACAAAAAATATAAAGAAAAAGGAAAAATGTAATCATTTTTGAAGAATTTACAATCTAATTTAAAAAATGGAAAGAATTTTTAGATTGTAGAGAAGGCAATTTGTTGATTACACTATCAAGGATTTGAAAATGAAACTTTGTAAATACAAAACTAAAAATCTACAAAGCATGAAATG
The DNA here is from genome assembly GCA_007115665.2 of Sequoiadendron giganteum. Taxonomy (NCBI): domain Eukaryota; kingdom Viridiplantae; phylum Streptophyta; class Pinopsida; order Cupressales; family Cupressaceae; genus Sequoiadendron; species Sequoiadendron giganteum. The sequence goes on along the minus strand of CM021101.1, from coordinate 321,051,667 downwards.
AGATAATGTATGCTAATGTTGATAAAATAGATGTAATAGAATCACAACCTATTGATATAAGTTGATAATGGTACCAAACAAAAGCCTAAAACAGGGTTTTCAGCTTTGTAGAGGGTAGTTTCAAAACCCTGAAGGGACTAGGTCACCCAAAATGGCGACCTAGTCCTCCTGATGATTTTTTAAAGGTTTTTTAGGAGTTTTGAATTGGTATAGGTGGTTTATGTGTTGTACAGTGCAGGTCTAAAGAGAAAATGTAGAAATTCAGACAGATTTGATGATTTAAAATGCTAAATTGCAACCAAAATGCACTTTTTCACTAATGCAAGTTTGGAAATCCTAGGATGCAACTTCACTAATGCAATATGCAATGCAAATGAATCCTAAGATAATGAAGATCTATAAATTAGATAAGAGGGTGTAGGAAATTTGGGTTCACCAAAATGAACCACAAAAAATGAAGAAGGGGAAAGATGATTCCCCCAATGAGCCGCTAAGGTTTTTCACCCTAGAAGCTAACTTTGGGAGAATGATTGTCTTTCACACCTTTACATCTTAGGGTTGATTCAAAGAGGGTTGAATTTGGAGGGGTTGTGAATGTATGTGTAAGCATATCTAAGTGCAATAAATTGAAAAGTATAAATGTTTTATTAATGTTAAACTATGCAAATGTAAAGTGCTGGAAAACACAATGATGTATGCAAACATATACAAGATGAACTAATAATATACACTAAACAATATAGAAATGAAAGAGTTAGAATGTGTGCACCTGTGAATAGAAGAAGGAACTGACGAAGGACTAGAATGCTGCTAGAAATGCCGCAGAAGTTGAGAGGGACACTTGTGCCAATCTAGGTGACCTAGTCCCAAATTCCCGAAAACTGGTCCAGAGCCTATTTCTACTAAATGGGTGTCCAGAAATGTCTAAATCACAAAATGGCCTATCTAGAGGGATTAGGTCGCCATGAATGGCAACCTAGTACTCTTCAAGATTTTCAAAGTTTTTGAAGAGGAAACAAAAGCCCTAGGTTTGCACCCTGGTTCTTCATAGTTTCCAGCTTCTGAAACTTTGATATTCAAGTCTGAGAGTGATTTTTGGTGGATGATTTGAAGTTGCATGCAAAGGGTGGTCTTCAATTTCAAAGCTTTCAATGATCTTGAAAGTACCTGAATTTGCAATCACATAAGAAGATAAGGAGAAAAAAGTTGATTGTTAGGGATTACGGGTTTGCCTTAGTCAAACCCCTTTTAAGTAACTAAACCAAAATGAATAGAAATAATGAAATGAAACAAGAAACTTGAAGTAATGGAGTGAGTTACCTTGCCATGATGAGAGATGAAGTAATTTTCCCTTGAATGCTTCAGAAAATGATGTCTTATTGACTTGGAAGGATCAAACCCTAGATTTCTTGAGGAGGAGAAGAGATGAGAGAGAGAAGATTTGTGTGAGAGATAAAAAAAATGAGTGATGCATAATGCAGAATTAGGGTTTCTAGGTTTATTTATGTAAGTTATGCCCTAATTTGCTCGAAATAACAACATAGAAGCCGACCTTAGGGTTTTAGAGACCAAAATCTTGAAAGAAATTAATTTTAATTCAAATTTTATGCCTCATGGGAATAGGTCACCCAAGCTGGCGACCTAGTCCACCTGGGCATTTTTAAGTGGTTTTCGGTAATTAAAATATAGTTATTTATGTTTTTCGGGATTGTCTTCATAAAACACACTAAAATAAAACTTGTATGTGTAGTAAGGGGTCATTATTGCATAACAAGGGGTTAATTTTATGATGAAAAGCCTAGGAGAGTGTGAAAATGTATTCAACACCTTACAACACTTCATCACCAGGCTTGGACATGGGTAAAAATGGGGTGAAAAAGGTCCAAGATCATAGGCCAAGGTCCAAATGAGTGAAAAGTGTCAAGGTATATTTTTTTGGTGACACACTAGTCTCCCCCACCCCCGTGGTATCAGAGGGCATGTCACGCCAGCACTATCGACCACGTTAAAAAAATATGAAGTGCACTGCAGTTTATAGGGGATCGTGCTACCCAATTCTTGCAGTCTAAAAATATATATATATTTCCACTAAATCTGATTTAAATTAATTGTCTGAATGGTGGAAACATAAAACACAACATATTTCCACTAAATCTGATTTAAGGTGTGTTTTTTTCAGCTCTAGGAAAATTCACTGTCAGCGATTCACTATGGGAAAAGTTACCACCAATAATTCACTGTGGGAAAATTCACTACCATGAAAAATTCACCTCAAGGAAAATTCACCACTAGCAACTCATAGTCATGGAAAATTCATCGCATTAAAAGTTTGTGATTAATTTTTGTAACCATGAATTGCTGGTGCTGAATTCGAGGTGAATTATCATGGCAGTGAATTTTCCCAAGGTGAATTTTCCTGATGCGGTATTTTCTATCAAGATATTGATGAAACCCCACTCCTTTGATCACCTAGAGCTCTTCATCCACGATTACAATAATGAATTCATCTCTACAAGATAGAGTTAACATGGAAAACTTGGGTTTACTACATTACTTCCCAAGTATTGAAAATTTGTAGTTTGACTCAAGTATTACTCTTGTACAACCCAAGTATAATCTTGATCTACTTGCTCAATTTCACATGACTAATTGTAAGCCATATTTAACTCTCTTTCTATATGGGGTCAATCTTGAGGCTAGTTTTACTACACCATTGCTTAGTGTTACTTTTTATTGAAAACTTGTTGGTAATATCATCTATTTGGCTCATATTAAGCTAAACATTTCATATGTACTAGGCACAGTTTTGAGATTCATGCAAGAGCCTCATGAGCTATGTTGGAAAGTATATAAGAGAATCCTTCACTACCTTTAGGGTAGTATTAAATTTGATATTCACTACAAATTTGACATCGAGGTTCACTTGGTTGGATACACATATTTAGACTGGGCTAGTGATACTCAAAGTTACAAGTCAACTTCAAGTTATAGTTTCTCACTAGGTTCTGGTCCCATCAGTTGGTCTAGTAAAAAAGTAATTTTTTATTGCTTTATCATCCATAGAGGCAAAGTATAGGGGAGTCTTCAATGAAACTAGTAAGACTCTTTGGCTTGTAGTATTTATAAATAAGCTTGGCATTCTATTTAGACATCCACAACCATGTATTTTGATAACCAAAGCACCATCTAGGTGTGCAAGAATCTGGTCTAGCACCAATAGACCAAACACATAGATATCCATATGCATTACATTCAGGAGCTTATTGATGGTTAGACCATCAACCTTGTCTTTTGCTAGTCTTCATAGCAAGTTGATATTTCACCAAACCTTCTACAAAGAGAGTGTTCATTCATCTACAAGCTCTTCTTGAGGTGTGATCTACTTTAGTGGAAACATCATCTTTGAGGGGGGGTTTCTAGTTCTCACTTTCTTTTCTCCCTTTTAGTGGGAGTTTTTCACACTAATTTTTCTCCCTTTCTCCACTTTATGAGAGATTGCATTATAATTGGATACCTCATTAGACATAATTTTAGAGACCTTATTTATTTATGCCCACTTAAGATATGTTTAAGGGGGAATTGTATTAGTGTATATATTATTTAATGTATTATACACACGGCCTATTAAGCTTATTTAGGTGTCCCAATTAGTGAGAACTAGCTCACCACCTCTTGATATTTTTGAGGAAGTTAACTCACCACCACTCTCTATTAGTGGGAGATAACTACCAAGTATTATCCATTATTCTTGATAAAAAATTCTTGCCTCCCTTATATATTTATATATCATTCATGGCTTAATTAATATGTTGATTTATCCATTCTTTGTGTATTTTTCTTACATTGTTTTTTATCATCTCATAGGTAGGATTTATTGTGTTCACTTTACATCGCTAGATATAATACTAGTATTCTATCCAAGCATGTTTATAAAATTATATAACTAGCACTTTCACCCCAATAAGATGCAATACTTATGCTGATACGGTGAGCCCACATTATTTAGGACTATGAAAAATAGTGGACAGCATGAAGAAAGTTATGATCTATCTCACCTATCCCTCTCTACCTCTCCCTCCTTCCCTCCCCCCTTCTCTCTCTGTCTTTCTCTCTCTTTCCCTCTCTATTTCTCTCTATATCACATATCCCTCCCTCCATCCCACCTATTTCTCTCTCTCTCTCCTTCCCTCTCTACTTCTCTCCCTCTCTCACTTATTCCTCTCTACTTCTCTCTCCTACCCCTCTAATTCTCTATAACTCCCCTATCCCTCTCTACCTCTCCCTCCCTCCCTCTCTCTCTCTAGCTCTCTCTAGCTCTCGTTTTCCTTCTCTACTTATTTTTATCCCACGTCTCTCTCCCTCCCTATCTCTACCTCCCTCTGTCCCTTTACCCTCCTCTCTCTCTCTTTCTTTATCCTTCCCTCTCTACTTAGTTACCCTCCTCTCTCTTTCTCTATCTCACCTATCCCTCTCTACCTCTCTATCCCTCCCTCGCCCCTTCTCTCTCCCTCTTTCTCTCTTCTTCTCTCTCTATTTCTCTCTATATCGCATATCCCTCCCTACCTATCCCTCCCTCTATCCCACCTATTTCTCTCTCACTCTTTCCTTCCCTCTCTACTTCTCTCCCTCTCTCACTTATTCCTCTCTACCTATGTCCTTCCCCCTCTAATTCTCTATATCTCCCCTATCCCTCTTTACCTCTCCCTCCCTCCCTCTCTCTCTCACTCTCTTTGGCTCTCTCTTTCCTTCTCTACTTCTTTCGATCCACCTCTCTCTCCCTCTCTATCTCTATCTCACTTATCCCTCTCTACCTCCCTCTGTCTTTTTACTCTCTCTCTCTCTCTATCCTTCCCTCTCTACTTCTTTACCCTCCTCGCCAATTCATTTCAAAAACAACACTTCCTATACAACTTTAGTTTTTCATTTTTTCTATTTATTTATTGTTTGGGTTTTATAACACAAACAAATTTTAATTTTATTAAAAATTTATTATATTACTTTATTTAAAATTTTATTTTATTTTATTTATTATATAACTTATTTTATTTTATTTATTTTTATCATATAATTTTTATTTTTTTAATTTATTACATAAATTATTATATAAATTATTTTATTTTATTTTATTTACTATATAAATTACTATTTTATTTATTTATTACATAAATTATTATTTATTTTATTTATTACTTAAATTATTTTATTTATTTTATAATTAATTTATATTTGTTTTTAATTTATTTTATTTAAATAATCTTTTTTATTTTATTTATTATATAGATTATTATTTTTTACATTTATTACATAAATTATTATTTATTTTATTTATTATATAAACTATTTTATGTATTATATAAGTTATTTATATTTATATGTTGTTATATTTATTATATAATCTCAAAGCCCTTTCTTCCAATAAGTCCCACAATTTTCCGTCAATTGACGAAGGATTAGGGTTAGCTAAAGATGAACTTTCCTTTTCTTCTGTCACGTTGTCGTTTGGCTGAGGCCAAGCTTGGAGATCGCCCATGCAAATCGCTGCTATTTTATCATATAATAAAATAGAATCTCTATCTATGTAATCGAACGCTTCAATCGCCCCTGCATAATAATCTAATGTTCCTCAAATTTAGCGCCATTAAGGGTTGACTGTATAGTAGAGCCGATCTCCGCCAAATTCAGAGAGAAAAAACAGAAATAAACAAATACTGTAGAACAGGTTCCTAAAGCCACCAAAATTTCACAGTAAAAATTGATTCTAACCAAAAAATGACGGGAAAATTGTACGGGGAATAACGGAGAAATACTCTCAGTATTATTTAAGTCAAACGCCTTTGTTTTCACGTTAACAGTATTTATTTGACTGATTTTACCCCTGCCGGCATCAGACTGCTGGAGATTCCGTTGGGCTCTCCTCGGCTAATAAATGGTGTTAGATTCTTTTTATTGTATAATGTCAAATTCTAGTTGTGCTCAACGAGATTTCCCTATGATGTTCTAGATGATCCATATATGATTTAAGTTGAATAGTGAGTTTCCTTAAAAAAAAATACCAATCACACAAATCAACAGGTACTAAGTGAAGTCATAATGGCTAGTGAAGTAGTTGGAAACAAATAAATTTGAAGTTTGAGCTCTAAAAGTGAAGGTTTAGATTAATAACTATATAGAAGTGACTTGGATCAACTCTACTTTTGCAAATATACAATTCTTTTAAAAAAAAGTCTATTAGAATCATGAATGCAAATTTAAGAACTAGTGACGGTAGGAATTAGTACCGTAGACACCTAAAATTGACAACACCTAACCATACTTGGCTTTACCTTATTATAGTCATTAATTAAATAATTATTCATTATTTATTTAATTAGTTTATCCTTCACTTTAATCTCCCACTTTAAATAAATAATATTTATTATTTATTTAATTTATCCATATCACTTAATTGTTGAATACAATTTAGTATTATTGGAGGTTTAAAATGAAAATTGATAGGGAAAATGGAATATTAAATAAATTGATTAAATTATATGGTTTAGTTGGAAAATGAAAGAAATTCATTTAGTAGAGGACTTATGTTGGTTTTAAAAGTAAACAATGAATTTTATTTAAATTATTTAAACTAGTCTATCTTTTATTTATAAATTAAAGGCACTTATTTAATTATTTCAACTATTTTGAAAGGGCAATAGTTTTATTTTACTATAAATGGAATATGAAAGGGATATGGATTTAGAATATCCAAAAATAGTAATTTCCTCATAATTGCCTTAAATGTTTTATTTTCTCTGTATTTCATAAAGGGAAGTGAGTTTAATTGTTTCAAACATCCAATAATGGAAGAGGTAATATGGTTATATGACTATTTGAGTTATTTCAGTTATCGTTCTTTTGACTTTGTCAACATTATCTATTGATTAAGGATGGATTTAAGAAATCTTAATATTATATTTGATTAATATCTTGAATTCTTTTGTAACTATTTCGTCAAGTTGTGTTTTGGGAAGTCGGTTAAGTGTTAGTCCAATATTGTAAGTCTTCCAAAGGATCTTAGAGGATGAGGGTTGTCCATTCATTATGTCAACCAGTTGTTTTTCCCTTGGGTAGTGCATGGTGTCTTTTCAGTATTTACCCAGTTTCCACAAATGGGGATGTTTTGTACCTCCTTTGGAAGGAGTGGACTATGTATTTCAATTGCTTCCATTTGTTGGAGTGAGTTCTATTATTTATCCTCCCTAAAATGGAGTGGTTTTGATACCTAGGTTGTATGCACTTGTGATTCCCTTGGTGATTAGTTTTGTTTGTGTGTTGTCGAATAGAAGAGTGGCTTCTAGTAGGGGCCAGAGCCTGTAAGAGATAAGATTGGGTAACCTTTGGAAGTAGTTTAATCAAGTAATAACTAAAATTATACTAAAATTTGGTGAATACTTCACACTAAAAAGATAAGTTCTAGCCTCACTCATAGTCGCAAATTCTTGTTTAGGCTTGGAATGAGTGGGAAGACCTGAAATGTCAAGGTCATCTATCTTGTCAGTATGAAAGGTATTTGATTCCACATTAGTAAGTATGAGGGAAGAGGGTCGGTAGAGGTCACCAGGAACATCGGAGCCTATGAAGATTCACTAAAGGTAACTCATTATGAGTTGTGCGATGACACTTTTTCTAGGACAACAGTTGGCATTTATTTTATGTGTATGGTTCTCTGAACATACTTGATCTATTTTATGTCTAGAAGCAATGTGACCTATGTCAGTGATGTGTGAGATGTACTTGTTTAGTTCATTTGTTTGTTTTTGTCAATATGAGTCTACTTTTGGTTAGAGGTTGTAGATATTTTTCCATGTTACATTGCTACTATCTCCTAGCATGGGGGGTGGGACTTTCGGTACCACTTGGTTGGGTGGAACATGCACTATACACTGATGGGTCCCCATTTATCTTTAGTACTTGGTGGTGAGACATCCAGTTGGACACCTCGTGGTTATTGTGTTTAATTCAAGCATTGTAATATTTCATTTTGTATAAGTTAGTTTATCCCTCTTTTGTTTATGAGGTGAAATTTTATAATTGTAACACATTTTTACTATTGCCTCATTCTTGGAATGAGATATCTAACTATTGTTTAAGATTAACAAATTTATATCATGGATGTTTATCTCATTATTGTATGTTCTATCCTTATATTGTATGATGCTTAGTTCATAAAGTTATTAAATGTTATGGTTATATGTAGATGGATGTGTGGGTGCAAGTAATCCCGACCTTGTAGCCTTAGAGGTTGTTGTTAATTAGTAAGTGAATGTGTATGTTAATTACACATTATTAAAAATAAAATTGGTTCTCTTAAGTCGTTAATTACAATTTTCTTTAGGGTTACTTGGTGGGGCATTACACATGGTATTTTATCCAAGGATGTTTACAAAGTTATATAATAAATGGTGTTAGATTCTTTTTATTCTATAATGTCAAACTCTAGTGGTGCTCAATGAGATTTCCCTATGATGTCCTAGATGATCCATATATGATTTAAGTTGAGTAGTAAGTTTCCTTAAAACAAAAACCAATCACACAAATCAATAGGTGCTAAGTGAAGTCATAATGGCTAGTGAAGTAGTTGGAAACAAATAAATTTGAAGTTTGAGTTCTAAAAGTGAAGGTTTAGCTTAGTAACTATGTAGAAGTGACTTGGGTCAAGTCTACTTTTGCAAATCTACAATTATTTAAAAAAAAAGTCTATTAGAATCATGAATGTAAATTTAGGAACTAGTGATGGTAGGAATTAGTACTGTAGACACCTAAAATTGACAACACCTAACCATACTTGGCTTTACCTTAGCATAGTCATTAATTAAATAATTATTTATTATTTATTTAATTAGTTTATCCTTCACTTTTATCTCCCATTTTAAATAAATAATATTTATTATTTATTTAATTTATCCATATCACTTAATTGTTGAATACAATTTATAATTATTGGAGGTTTAAAATGGAAATTGATAGGGAAAATGGAATTTTAAATAAATTGATTAAATTATATGGTTTAGTTGGAAAATGAAAGAAATTCATTTAGTAGAGGACTTATGTTGGTTTTAAAAGTAAACAATGAATTTTATTTAAATTATTTAAACTAGTCTATCTTTTATTTATAAATTAAAGGCACTTATTTAATTATTTCAACTATTTTGAAAGGGCAATAGTTTTATTTTACTGGAAATGTAATATAAAAGGGGATATGGATTTAGAATATCCAAAAATAGTAATTTCCTCATAATTGCCTTAAATGTTTTATTTTCTCTGTATTTCATAAAGGGGAGTGAGTTTAATTGTTTCAAATGTCCAATAATGGAAGAGGTAATATGGTTATACGACTATCTGAGTTATTCCAGTTATCGTTCTTTTGACTTTGTCAACATTATCTATTGATTAAGGATGGATTTAGGAAATCATAATATTATATTTGATTAATGTCTTGAATACTTTTGTAGCTATTTCCTCAAGTAGTGTTTTGGGAAGTGGGTTAAGTGTTAGTCCAATATTTTAAGTCTTTTAGAGGATCTTATAGGATGAGGGTTGTCGATTCATTATGTCAACCAGTTGTTTTTCCCTTGGGTAGTGCATGGTGTCTTTTCAGTATTTACCCGATTTCCATGTATGGGGATGTTTTGTACCTGCTTTGGAAGGAGTGGACTATGTGTTTCGGTTGCCTCCATTTCTTGGAGTGAGTTCTATTATTTGTCTTCCCTAAGATGGAGTGATTTTGATACCTAGGTTGTATGCACTTGTGATTTCCTTGGTGATTAGTTTTGTTTGTGTGTTGTCAAATAGAAGAGTGGCTTCCAATAGGGGCTAGAGCCCATAAGAGGTAAGATTGGGTAACCTTTGGAAGTAGTTTAATCAAGTGATAACCAAAATTATACTAAAATTTGGTGAATACTTCACACTAAAAAGATAAGTTCTAGCCTCACTCATAGTCGCAAGTTCTTGTTTAGGCTTGGAATGAGTGCGAAGACCTGAAATGTCAAGGTCATCTATCTTGTTAGTACGAGAGGTATTTGATTCCACATTAGTAAGTATGAGGGCCGAGGGTCGGTAGAGGTCACCAAGAACATCACAGCCTATGAAGATCCACTAAGGGTAACTCATTATGAGATGTACGATGATGCTTTTTCTAGGACAATAGTTGGTATTTATTTTATGTGTATGGTTCTTTGAACATACTTGATCTATTTTATGTCTGGAAGCAATGTGACCTATGTCAGTGATGTGTGAGTTGTACTTGTTTAGTTCATTTGTTTGTTTGTGTCAATATGAGTCTGCCTTTGGTTAGAGGTTGTAGATATTTTTCCATGTTACGTTGTTACTATTTCCTAGCATGGGGGTGGGACTTCGGGTACCACTTGGTTGGGTGGAGCATGCACCATACACAATTGGGTCCCCATTTATCTTCAGTACTTGGTGGCAAGACATTCAGTTGGACAACTCGTGGTTCTTGTGTTTAATTCAAGCATTGTAATATTTCATTTTGTATAAGTTATTTTATCCCTCTTTTGTTTATGAGGTGAAATTTTGTAATTGTAACACATTTTTACTATTGCCTCATTCTTGGAATGAGAGATGTAACTATTGTTTAAGATTAACGAATTTATATCATGGATTCTTATCTCATTATTGTATGTTGTATCCTTATGTTGTATGATTCTTAGTTCATAAAGTTATTAAATGCTATGGTTAAATGTAAATGTATGTGTGGGTTCAAGTAATCCCAACCTTGTAGCCTTACAGGTTATTGTTAATTAGTAAGTTAATGTGTATGTTAATTACACTTGATAAAAAAAAAAATTGGTTCGCTTAAGTCGTTAATTACAATTTTATTTAGGGTTACTTGGTGGGGCATTACACATGGTATTCTATCCAAGGATGTTTACAAAATTATATAATAAATGGTGTTAGATTTTTTTTATTCTATAATGTCAAACTCTAGTTTTGCTCAATGAGATTTCCCTATGATGTCCTAGATTATCCATATATGATTTAAGTTGACTAGTGAGTTTCCTTAAAACAAAAACCAATCACAACAGGTGCTAAGTGAAGTCATAATGGCTAGTGAAATAGTTGGAAACAAATAAATTTGAAGTTTGAGTTCTAAAAGTGAAGGTTTAGATTAATAACTATATAGAAGTGACTTGGGTCAACTCTACTTTTGCAAATCTACAATTATTTAAAAAAAAAGTCTATTAGAATCATGAATGCAAATTTAGGAACTAGTGATGGTAGGAATTAGTACTGTAGACACCTAAAATTGACAACACCTAACCATACTTGGCTTTACCTTAGCATAGTCATTAATTAAATAATTATTCATTATTTATTTAATTAGTTTATCCTTCACTTTTATCTCCCACTATAAATAAATAATATTTATTATTTATTTATTTATTCACATTGATAGGGAAAATGGAATTTTAAATAAATTGATTAAATTATATGGTTTAGTTGGAAAATGAAAGAAATTCATTTAGTAGAGGACTTATGTTGGTTTTAAAAGTAAACAATGAATTTGATTTAAATTATTTAAACTAGTATGATTATTATTTATTTATTATATTTATTTAATTAATTTATCCTTCACCTTTATCTCTCAAAACTAATATGCATATAATAATTAATAATATATCTAAAAAAATGCATCATTACTTAACATTGTTCTTCTTAAATTTTAAATACAAAATGTATTAACTCTATTTTTTATAGTTTGCAATGTATTATATTATTTTACTTTAGATTTTAAAATGTTTTATTAAAGAGTATGAAAAACATTTGAGTTAGGAAAAATAGAAAAAACAAATTCATTTCGATTTTCAAAATAGAGACGATTAGAAAAAGAAAGCACATGGCTTCCACCTCCCTGTCATTTTCAATGAAGCTTCAAGAACTTTATACAAAATATTATTTCATTCCTTTCACTATATAAGGCTTTCAACATAATAAATATTTATTATTTACTTAATTAATTTATCCTTCCACATCACACTTTTTCAATAAATTATTATATTATTTTATTTTATTTAATTAATTATTGAAAGTCAAATCTAGATACTTACTACAAAAGTCAAACTAAATTTTCATCTCATCCATCCATTTCATACTACATCTCCAAATCTCAACCATTCACATAAGGATATGTCTTAATACACCTCTGAAACCTAACCCTTATCCCTCTTGTGACACTTGTCACATGACTATAACTTTAATCCAAACCCTAATCCTCGATCAATCCTAACCATCCATTAATCTATGTATCTTGGCCTTTGATTTCTTTCTTGAAAATTCTATAAATGAGAGGCCTCTCATCTCATTTGAGCATCCACTTTCACTATGGCCTTATGTTGCTAAAAAATTTATTGGGCCATCTATCATCATAGCCTTATGCTTCTACATTTTCTATCTAATATATCCTCATCATGTCCTCATTATACCCATTTGATCATTCACCATAGCAATTTTTATTTCAAAAGAGAAAATCAAATGGAGCTAGGGTGCTCTTTTTCAACTCTATCTGAGGAGAAAGAAGATTTTTAGATGAAGGTATTGTGTATGTATTACATCATCTTCTATGTTATTTACTTACAATATTTTTTTGTTTTCAAGAATAGATTGAGATATAGAATATCATCGACTGTAGGAAAATTCATTGCGAGGAAAATTCAGCACCAGCAATTCATAGCCGCTCTTAAAAGTTTTTGATTAATTTTCCATGACTGTGAATTGCTGGTGGTGAATTTTCCTTGAGATGAATTTATCATGATAGTGATTTTTTTTTATCTAGATATTGTTGAAACCCCACTCCTTTGATAAACCCTCCCTAATATCCAAGGGTTAATTTTTCAAAAACAAATTCATTTCATGAGACTATTTTGGAGTTGACGATAAACAGAAAAGAGAGACAACAAAACTCGCCACCTTTCCTAGGCTAGACCAGCCTTGAAATGCGAGCATTCCAACGAAATCTTAAAAAGAACTCAATATTTACACTGCATGTTATTCGTCTCTACATAAACAATACATGGATTGATCACAACTCTTTAAAAGATGTTATATACGAAATCTTTACAAAAAAAATTGTGGGTAGTAAATTATAGAAGATAGTGCCCCAATACCTGAATTAAACTTGTACCCTAAAGTGAAAGGGATTGCTTTCACTTACATAGAGAGCCAGAAAGGAAGGTTGCTTGCGAGCGCCCTTAGAGAGATCCACCATGAAAAATTCATAATCAACTTCCTTCTCATTTAAAAAAGCACACACCATTGCAGTTGCAGTGGATAAATGATAGCCATGCACTTTGATCAACACTATTGCAGTCACAAGATGATAACGATTATAACGATCACGTTATAACAACTCCAGGAGTTGGGTGAACAAACAATTTATAGAGGTAAACAATGTCTTTTGAAAAAATTCTTTAGTTACATAGATAAATATAAATCTTCTATTTTCATTCGAAGTTCAAATCAGACCGATCTCATTACCCTAAGCCGTTTTCTCTTAAAGCAATTTTCTAGATATATTTCAAAGAACTTTCAAACCTTTTCAACATCTGTTTGATCTTTTTTTTTTGTTGGCTACCATTACTTCCTTGATCAATTGTCAAAACATGATAGTTTATGAGATTCTTCATAGATTTGTTATAGGATAGTATTTGGTATCATATCTATATGAAATCTCGATGTATGAGCAAAAGTTTCTGGTTGTTAGTGGTTAGGATTTTTTATTTATTTTTAACTAAAAACATTTATAATTGGATGTAAAAAATTCCTACATAATTACAATCAAAAGTAGAAAACTTATTTCCTTAAATTTTGATATGTGATATTCATGATTTTTTGAATTTATATGTAACAATCAATTGAGCTTAGATGCTTAATATAGAATTGCATTAACAATATTTTTTTCACTATTGTTGGACATATCAGATGTGGTTTAGCAATTGTAAATCATAGATTTGAACCTTAGTAGCATCACTATTGCAATTTGTATTGATCAGATTAATGACATGTTGATCAAAGAAATGAATGACGAGTACATCCCACTCTATTGGATGGTGAAGAAATAATTGTTTATATAGTAGGGAAATTATTTAACCAAGAATCAAACTTGGCATAAGCTTTCTTATCTAACATAAAACTAGTTGTATTGTTTATTCTAAGTCATTTCAATAGTAGTTTTGGATAAGAATTAAGATCTTGTAAAAATAGGATATTAGAATTTCAAACATTTTCAGTTTTCTAATAAGATTGTATATATTCTACTATCTCTTTCAAAATTTAAGGGCATGAGTCACTAACAAGTGATGTGGCTCTTTGATAACTACCAAAAACCCTAATTTAATATTTTTGAAAAAAACATTATTTGTTAGAAATTATATAATAACTAAATTTAAAGCATATAACTAGAATATAAGGCATGCATGTATCATACATTTATTTTTCCATTTTTATACACTCTTAATTTTTTTTTATTTTTTTTTGTATAAATAATATTAGTTAAGGAATACTTAGGAAAAAATTTCTAGATTGTGATAAAAAGAATGTAGATAGTAGAAAGTCACAAGGAAATACCTTCATCATTTTTCACAACCATTGTTTTTTCTTATCTTTCTTCCATCTGGACATATCTCTTATTTCATATAGATTACTTCTTTGTATTGAAGCCAATTTTCTTGATAATTTTCTACAAGAGAAATTACACGTTGTCAATCTTTCTCCCATATATGGTGAAATACCCATTATAAAAAAAATAACATAAAACACATACAATTTTTTGACGTGATTTAAACGTAATAACATAAAACACATACATTTTTTTATTTTGAAATTTCTTCTTGAATTTCCTCTATTGATACCACAACAACACCAAATGACATTTCTAAAGGCATGGGATCAAACAAAATATTAGTTTTGAAACACAAAAACAATGAATTGTTTGACGGTTATGTTAGCAAATCAACTATAATGTGTCACACTACAACTTACTCTGATGATTGGCCCATATATTTGGGTATATTTGTCTGGTACTTGCTACCAATAGTAGGTCTCTTATTGCACTCGACAGACTTATTCAAAACTCTTATTGAAGGATACAGTTTGAAACATTCAATGTTTTGTCTTTCTTTTGCAGCTGTTGATATCCTTAGATTTATACAATTGTTATAATCTTCATCAATTTGATTCTTACAATTTGAAGGTCATCAATAGATCTTATATTATTAATCTGAATAAAATTTGTTTGAAGCTCATATGCCATTTATATCAACAATTGATATCTCTGGCTCAAAATGTCTGTTGAAATTGCAGCTGAAAAGCATATCCCTTGAAAGTGTTAGGATCAGAGTAAGTGTTTGAGAAGGTATAAATTAGATTCCCTTACTCAGGAGTATAACTATCAAACAATGGAAACAAGTTAGTGTATGTATAATAAAAATGAATGATGATAAAACAAAACCATTGCAAGGATGTTAAAGTTTCATATATATATATATATAGTCTTAAATCATATCTAAAGATGATAAAACAAAACCATTGCAGGGATGTTAAAGTTTCATATATATATAGTCTTAATCATATCTCTTATAGCTGAAGCTGAATATCAATGACAAGGATCTCAATATAAGGTGAAGGGAAGACATAATAGAATAAAAAATTAAAACTTAAGTTAAATAAGACAAGATAATAAACAAATTTGATACAACAATATTCTATATACTGTGCTGTAGAAAATAAATGTATAATAGTTTTTAATTGCACTATTATAACAGCAATAAACTCGGAGCTTTTAAATTGCAACAGGAAGTTAATGTGTGAGAATTGGAAATTCAATTTTGCAATAGTAACTTAACTGATCAGAATTGGAAAGAAACACAACCAATTACAGTATATTGTGCTATATATAAGCTATAGGAGCTGATTGCACTGTAATAATAATAATAATGTTTAGCTAATTAAATTAATAAATAGCAACTTAACTGATTATAATTGGAAGGAATCTTAGTAAACACTCCATTTTCTAAATACAGATTTGTATTACCAAATCTTAGGGTTGCAATCTGACATGACAAAAATATATAATTTCTCCATCTCAGAATAAAAGAAAAAAATGGGAATATATTTTTTCTACTAAGAAAATATTGAATAAGTTTGTAGAGCACAACAAGAGAACACATATTGTTAGCAAGTACAGGGCAGAAATATCCAATTATATGGGTATCACAATTGCATCGTAACACATTATAGTTAATTTTCTAACATGACCTTGTTTTTGTGTTTCTAAAATAATGTTTCGTTTGATCCTAAGTCTTCATAAATGTCATTGAGTGGTATTATGGTATCAATAGAGGAAATTGAAGAAAAAAATTCAAAATTGAACATAAATGATGTATACACTTCATGACATAATACCTCTTTTTTATGATTTAATGTCACAAGTTTTAGTTTTTAATTCTTATTAATTTCAGATCACTTCAAAAAATTGCATGTGTTCTATTATTTTTATAATGTGTATTTCAGCATACATGGGAAAAAGGCTGGCAACATACAAATTCTCTCCCACAAAATTTTGAGGAAAATTGGCTTCAATGCAAAGAAATAATTACATGAAAGGGGAGATATGCTTAGATGAAAAAAAACAAAGACAACACATTCGTTGTGGAAAATGGTGAAGGTATTTCCTTTTGACTTTCTGCTATTTACATTCTTTTTATCATATTTTTTAGGAATTTTTTTCCCCAGTATCTTAATTGTAACTGTTTATACTTTTTGAATCCCATCAACAATTTTTAATCCTCTATAAGCATTAATATGATTTTTTTGTTTAAAAAGAATAAATGTACTAAACTTTTGCATTGTTGAAGTTTATATTGTTTTATCTTATACATTGGTATTCTATAGAGCACCCTTATCTAATGTTTAGACAAATGAATTGGATTATTCATGTACTATACTATGAGATACATATCATGCAGATTGTGTTGTAAGCAAAAAAATCCACATCATAACATTCTCTTGCACCACATAATACTCTTTTCTTTCTTTTAGAAAATCAAGATCTCCATTGTCATTTTCCATTTCCTCTTATTTGAATGTAATTCTATGGCATTTTCTTGGTGTATCCATTGGTCAATAAATAGGAAATAAGAAATATTATACATTAGAGGCAGCATAGTGCACCATCAAACATGGGAAAATTTCTAGCATAAAGTCATTGTTTGTTGGGTTTCTAATGCATCAAATTTTACTTGATACATGTTTCGATCCTTGTCTTGTTGAAAAGCCACTCAAATTTAAATTTGGATTATTTGTTGTAGAGGGTTATTACCCACATATTATATCTTTGAGCAACAATACTTCTTTTCAATTTTCTCAAACATGAGTTATACCTCTTCCTTTGTTGCCACTTTGACTTGTTTCTCTTTCATCATACATTATTTGATGTTCATTTTAATTTCGTCCTCCTAATGATGATACATTATGTGATCCCATATTCCA
This sequence comes from Sequoiadendron giganteum, assembly GCA_007115665.2. Classification (NCBI taxonomy): domain Eukaryota; kingdom Viridiplantae; phylum Streptophyta; class Pinopsida; order Cupressales; family Cupressaceae; genus Sequoiadendron; species Sequoiadendron giganteum. The sequence goes on along the minus strand of CM021101.1, from coordinate 321,034,126 downwards.
TATGTCCATTGTTGTCTTGATCTCTTCTCTATCATAAGGATCAGACAAGTCTTTATTAAGTTCTTGAGAAATTGATTGTCAAAAATTCTCCATATTATAAGTTTCAAATCAAAGTAAGACTTTTTCTATTTCACAAGCTCAAATGGACAAAGGGGTTTTAATTGAAAACTCTTTTTCAGTGTGACATTTAATCACTTATCTATATTTACTTTATCTACTCTTTTAAATCAGTTTGAAGTTGTCTTTTTCGTCACCTTTTTTATTTTTAATTGTATCAGCAACATTTAGAGAAGAGTAATTACAATCCTGATTGTTCCTATATAACAAACATTCCTATTTATTTCCTATTCATCACATTCCTTGACATAGGAGGATAGGGAAAATAAATAAATAACTAAGATGACAAGGAAGGTCACCTACCATGCCAAGAGGGGAGTATGGTGCCCTTATGCAACTTCTACTCCCCTAAGGACAATTAGGAGATGGCACTAGTATAAGCTTCCTAATAGAAGAATGGACATCCATCAAATCATACGGACAAAACAATTCATGAAAGGAAAATGAGAGGGTCCTCACAACCACTCTGGCGAATAGGAATATAAAATATGGAAGAATGGAAGAGGCATGAGAAAGTGGGATGAGATCCCTCAAAAATAAATGTGTTTCTAGGGTATAGCAAGATTTTAAGATTTGCACAAAACTGATCTATTGAAAAGGTTTAGAAAGTTTCAAGAAAAATACAGTTGGTAGATGTAAAACTAGATGCAACCACCTTCGTTGGTATCCTCCTGTTGGTAGGTGTAAAACTAGATGCAACCACCTTAGTTGGTATCCTCCTTCCCTATGCTGAAATGGCAGCCTTCACACATGCATTGGAAATTTTTATGGGGACTCATGCCTGAAGGCTTTGGAAATTTTTATGGGGACTCATGCCTTCAAATTTATTGTAGGCTCTTGGCATGCTAGCACGCTCTTAAAATTTCTAATCAAGCATTTAATGTTTACTCTTTCTTGTACACCAGCTGGTATCGTTGGATTTATGAGGTTGTTATAATCTTCAATTGAAGGTCATCAAAAAGAATACATTGTGTGTGTTTGCTTCATAGGGGAAAAATAGGCTCACAAAAACCTGAATTTAATCCAAAGATATCAAGTGTTGCAGAAGAAGAAAAAACATTAAATGTGTCAAACTGTGTCCTACAATCATAAATTTTAAGGGCTAACTAGCATGCTGGGATCATAATGCTTCTACTTCAAGAAGTTTCTCATGCACTACAAGAAAGAACATTGTTGATACTAGTAAAGGTGCACTGGGTGGGTTGACTTCAAATTTATTGTAGGCTCTTGGCATGCTAGCAGGCCCTTAAAATTTCTGATCAAACATTTAATGTTTTCTCTTTCTTATACACTAGCTAGTATCGTTGGATTTATGGAGTTGTTATAATATTCAATTGAAGGTCATCAATAGATCCTATATCATTAATCTAAATAAAAATTTTGTCTAAAAGTCTTGGATTTTTGTGAGCACTTTATTCTCTTTCAACACAAACACATGTCATTTATATCATCAATTGGTATCTCTAGCTCAAAAAGAATACATGGCTTGGCTCACAAAAACTTGAATTTTTTTTTACACCAATTTTATTCAAATTAATGGTATAGGATAAATGATAACCTTCAAATCTGATTTACAAGTAAGATTTCAGTTGTTGAAGATTATAACAACTGCATAAATCCAAAGATATCAAGTGTTGCAGAAGAAGAAAAAACATTGAATGTGTTAAACTGTGTCCTACAATCATAAATTTTAAGGGCTAACTAGCATGCTGGGATCATAATGCTTCTACTTCAGTTATTTTGTCATGCACTACAAGAAAGAACATTGTTGATATCAATAAAGGTGCACTGGGTGGGTTGACTTCAAGTCAAGATATAAATTATGAGCAATGGTGTGAATCCATTTTAAAGGGCACTAAGAATTTTAATTTTGATGGCATCAATAAACAAAAAATCCAAGCTTTGTTGATGATGGCACTAATTTGAAGGTGGCACTTGAGTGTCTCCACTCACAATGAACAAACCCCAAAATCCTTTCTACTCCATGCAGCCCAGGCTTTCTAATAGTCCTTGAAAATTTTTACAGACTTTTGATTTTCTATAGACTTTTGATTTTCTATTGCCCACTGTGAAGAAGATGCAAAAATTTGAATGGGAGGGTGAAAGACTACAAGCCACACCACATATTAGACCATGAAATTTGACTAGGGTAGGGTCAATTTGACTTATTTTTTATTATTGTTAAGTCATCAAAGATAGGAAATGGAAAGAGCCATCATTGGCGTTCAATTTCCCATCAACACCAACCAGTGTATCATTTGTATGTAGACACTACACTGTATTGCTTCATGATTATGAGCAAGTTTACATCTTTGGTGTGTCGGGTTATGTTTTTTTGTTGCATGTTTCATTTGAGAAAATTATTTTAACATTTTCAACATTATTTTTCAGCTGTCAATCCACCTTTGGATGAATTCCAAAGAGGAAAGCTTCAACTGCCATCTCTGTATGTAGGTTGTTTACTACTATCCACTTCAAAAAATAATTATTTTAACTAATATTTTATACTTTATGTTTTAATAACTTGGATTTTCTATTTAATTAGTCATTTAAAAAAAATGAATTCTTGTTGTTAAGTTATAGTTCATTTTCCTATTTGACACTTAACCCTACCTTGTCCATAGGTACTCCTGTGACTAGAATTATAAATGATAAGTTGAAAGATTTTTATTTAACTACAGTAAAACTTGGCTCAAAGAAATTGAGTGGCACATTTTATCCAACGGAGAATTCTAATGTCTCTCCCTAAAATCAACCATTTTCCTCTTTGATATAACCCTTCCATCTCCAACACAAACCAAGTTAAAGTTCAATTTTAACTAGTAATACCATTTCTTTAAATATTTTGGTTCCTACTTTTAAATTTAAATAAAATTCAAAGATTAATAGTTTGGGTTGGAGATGGAAGGGTCATAACAAAGAGAGGTTGATTTTAATGAGAGCCATTGTGACTCCCCATGGGATATAATAGGCCACTCAATTTCCTTGAATCAAGTAATATTGTAATTGAATAACAATCTTTAAACTTCCCATCTATAACTCCAGTCCCAGCTATAGCTATGAAAGGTGCAAGGTTAACTATCAAATACGAAAAGGAAGTATAACTTAGAAGCAATCGTCAATTAAAGTTAAGCAAGAATTCATTTGAGAAACATGACTAGCTAAATAGAAAACCCAAGTTATTAAAGTACAAGGATAAAATATTTGTTAAAAGAATGTATTTGTTGGAGTGAGCAGTAGTAAACAACCTAGAGATGGGAGTTAAAGATTTCCTCTTTCCCTTTTTTATACATTGTTATACTTCATGGTTGGCAGCTGAAAAATTATGTTGAGAATGTTAAAATAATTCTCCTAAATGGATCATGCAACAAATAAGCTTGAGGAAAATAATACAAATTTCACCTACTTGATGGTGGGGGAATTAGATGACCTTGCACTACAAAGAAGTAAAATTGCTCATAATCATGAAGCAATACAATGTAATTTCTATCCAATATAAATGATGCATTGGTTGGCCTTGATGGGATATTAAATGCCAATGATATCTCTTTCCACTTCTTGTCTTTGGTGACCTAATAATAATAAAAAATAAGTAAAATTATTTCCAAAAATCTTGACAAGAGAGGCGAATAGAGATTATCATTCAACACCAGATAAGATGGGATGACATAGGAGGAAATTACTTCACCTAATTTAAAACATAGACTAAGAAACCATCATATAAAATAAAATAAGAACTCTAACATATCTCATAATCATTACAATATCAATTAAAAATGATTGAGAAAATTACCTTATGTGAAATTCCACTAGAAGAGAAGAATAATCACAAATGATCATACCATTATCTTGATACAAAATTGAACATTCTTATTCTGAAATTATTTTAAAAAATGGATGTTTTGTTTCCTTTCCTACCCTTTGGGATTGAACTATATTGGTGTGGCTCTTTGATAACTACCAAAAACCCTAAGTTAATATTTTTGATAAATTTTCTATTTTTTAAAAATTATTTAATAACTAAATTTAAAGCATATAACTAGAATGTAAGGCGTGTATGTATCATACATTTAGTTTTCCATTTTGTATACATTCTTAATTAATATTAAAAACATTTTATATAAACAGTTACAATTAAGGAATACTTATGAATTTTTTTCTAGATTATGATAAAAAGAATGTAAATAGCAGAAAGTCAAAAGGAAATACCTTCAAAATTTTCCACAACTAATGTTTTTTCTTATCTTTCTTCCATTTGGACATATCTCCCATTTCATGTAGATTACTTCTTTGCATTGAAGCCAATTTTCTTAGAAATTTTTTGACAGAGAAATTGCAGCCTTTCTCCCATGTATGATGAAGTAGCCATTATAAAAAACATAACATAAAACATGCATTTTTTTTAGAAGTGATTTGAAATTAATACACATTAAAACATAAAAAATGTGATATGAAATCATAAAACAAGGGGCATTATGACATGAAGTGTACAATCATTTATATTTGATATTATTTCATGGTCATGTTAGCAAATCAACTATAATCAGTCACATTGCAACTTATTCTGATGGTTGGCCCATATATTTGGGTATTCTATCTGATACTTGCTAGAAGTACTAGGTCTCTTATTGCCCTCTGCAGACTTATTCAATATTTTCTTAGTAGAAAAAAAATACTCACATTAAAATATCAATTGTTAATATATTTTGGTTCCATTTTTTTTTCAAACAAATAATATGAAATAACTTGTCACACATCACATATCAAAGTTTTTATATCTACCAAATAATTACCTATGGTCTCCATGCGGCTATTTAGCTTATTTTGGCTAGCAGCCACTGCTCAACTTATTTAGGAGTTATTTGTGAAGCTGATGGCCACATGAATGTTTAGTTTTTCTGCTTATTTTTAAGCAACCAGCTTAAATTTGTATTAATAGTATTAATAATTAATTGTAAAAGAAAAAATTAGAAAAAAAAAAACAAAATAAAATATTAAAAAAGAGGGAAAGAAATTTGTGGAGGCACGTGGATTTTTAGAAATATGCAGTTCCTGCATATTTCCAGCCCCCCTCTTTTTTCACAATTTATTTTCAATTCCTAAACAGTAGCTGCTCCATTAAAATAGGAAAAGATTCCAACTTATCCTTTTCCAAAAATAAAATTTATGCATGGGACACCCTTGCTGCTTAAATTTAAGCACAAGGACATGAGATTAGTGCCATTTTAAATGTATTCAAACCATTCTTCATAGTATATATCTTTACTTGAAGTCAACCCACCTGATGCACCTTTACTGGTATAAGAAATGTTCTTTTCTGTAATGCATAATGAACTTCCTGAAGTAGAAGCATTATGATCTGGACATGCTAGTTGGCCCTTGAAAATTGGTATTGCAGGATACAATGACACATTCATTTTTTTTTGTCTTTCTTTTGCAGCAGCTGATATCCTTGGATATATGCAGTTGTTATAATCTTCATCAATTTTCCTCTTACAGTTTGAATGTCATCAAATAAATGTATTAATAGTTTTAATTGTACTATTATAACAGCGCTAAACTCGAAGCTTTCAAATTCGCAACATGAAGTTAATGTGCCAGAATTGGAAATTAAATTTTGCAATTTAGTAACTTAACTGATCAGAATTGGAAAGAAACTCAACCAAGTACAATATATTGTGTTATATATAAGCCTGTAAGAGCCGATTGCACTGTAATAATAATAAAGTTTAGCTAATTAAATTAATAAACAGAACCTTAACTAGCACCTTAACTGATCATAGTTGGAAGGAATCTTAGTAAACACTCCATTCTCTAAATACAGATTTGCATTACCAAATCTTAGGGTTGCAATCTAACACGACAAAAAATATATAATTTCCCCCCAGACACAACTAGATATAATTTTCTTGAAAACTTTAAGAACCAAGCAATGTTTAAACAGAGAAAAGAAATGGATCCATAGTTTCAGGCTACATAGAACTATGAATTTAATACAAGTCAGAAAAGCTTGAAAAATGTTTGGACATCAATTTTATTCAGATTAATGGTATAGGATCTATTGATGACCTTCAAAATGGATTTACAAGTAAGAGGCCAATAGTTGAATATTATAAAAGCTGGTGGTATAGGACCTATTGATGACCTTCAAACTGGATTTACAAGTAAGAGGCCAATTGTTGAATATTATTAAAGCTGCATAAATCGAAAGATATTAGGTGCTGCAGAAGAAAGAGAAACCATTGAATCTTTCAAATTGTGTCCTAAAATCAGAAATTTTAAGAGCCAACCAGCACGCCAGGATTATAATGCTTCTACTTCAGGAAGTTTGTTATGCACTAAAAAAAAGAGCATTGATAATTCCAGTAAAGGTGCACCAAGTGGGTTGACTTCAAGTCAAAATATAAACTATGAACTGTTGTGCATCCATTTTAAAGGGCACTAATAATTTTAGTTTTTGATTCTCCAAAATTTGGAGCTGTAGAAAATCCAACATTTCAGAATTAGAGAAACAATATGGATATTTTTTTCTACTAAGAAAATATTGAATAAGTTTCCTGAGAACAACAAGAGAACACGTATTGGTAGCAAGTACCAAGCAGAAATTACCATATATGAATCAGCCATCACAATTCAATTATAACACATTATAGTTAATTTTCTAACATGACCATGAAATTCATTGTTTTTGTGTTTCTAAAACAATGTTTTGTTTGATTTTAGGTCTTCAAAAATGTCATTGAGTGGTTTTATGGTATCAATAGAGGAAATTGAAAGGAAAAAAAATTCAAAATCAAACATAAATGGCGTATACACCTCATGCCATGATACCTCTTTTTTTAAAATTAGACACCAAAATATTTAAAGAAGTGGTAGTATTTGTTTGAATTATGCAAAAAAATTAAGGCTTTTTAATTTTAAAAATATTTTTATTTATTATTTTAGAAATCTTCTCTTTGTATTTGAATCTTCACATCAACCTATAACATTTTTACAGTAAATTTCTGGAAGACTGTTGATCACATATTTCTGAGTACTTTTTGAAGTTGGAAGGGTGAATGATATTATTATATATAAAATAAATTCATCTTTTTTGTCTAAAATATTTCTGTAGCAATTTTACTTGAATTTTATTGATAAAATGATCAATTATAATGGGCCTGAAATCATACTTATAATTGAACTTCGATTTTCCAATATTACTTGTCAGTCAAGGTATAGGAAAAATTAAATGAACAACATTCTCACCTTTTCAAAATTGTACAACATATTACAAGTGAATTTGCAAATTATAAATTCTAATTGATTTTGAAACCCAAAAAAGCCCTAGCTTCATCTTTGTAGTAGTCAAACCATTGTGATAGAAGTTGAAATGCTTATATTGCACGATATATGCCAAAATGGATTCATTCAAATGCTTTAAGAAAAATAGAGAGAAAAAGTCAACTGTTTTGCAGATCCACTGTATTTCTACTAAAAGCCCAACATTTGTACTTACGAAAAAAGAAAATGCTTAATTTAGAAAACCTGAGCATTTGAAAAGCAGGCTTTTGCTTTTTTAGTTTTTAATGAGTTGATTGAAGTGGAGCTGATTTACCTAGAAGTGAGACTACTCTGATATTGGGAATTTGGGACCAGTATTCTCAGAGAAAGGGAATTTTCCATGAATGATGATGTACCAATTTCCTTGTAGGTATTATGCCTTCAACGTGAGGGAGGCCACTAGTGGAGCAGCTCCTCAACAGGGCATTGATGTGTATGCTAAATAGTACAGTTATCCTAAGAATCATTTTATTTGTGTTATTTAATTTACTATATTTGAAAATTTATAATCCACTTCTTTTAATGGAAATTTATATTCCACTTCTTTAAATATGATGTTAAAAATCTCTTAACAATTTGTAAGGATAAATAGAAATGAAGCATTCCCAATTGCTATTCACATTTGTATCCACTCCATTGGACAACATTCAGATGAGAATCTGAATGTAACGATGTGGTCTGTCTGTATGTTAACTGGAAACATGGAATAGAGATACTAGCCCTCTGAAATTATTATTGCAATTTCCTATAAGGGATTCCCTGCATTGTTGGAGTGAAGACAAAGCATGATAAAATGGCAAACACAGATTATATTAAATAATAAAAACATTACATATATTAGATCTCCTTGCAGCTCTACAGAGTTGGACTCTGAGAAGATTAAATAGTCCTTACACAAGATCATATTTATAATCATATTGAGGGGATAAGCATTGATGTCATGGTCTGCATTGATGGGATGCTCTAACCATGAGCTCTGGTTCTCTTGATTACCAGTCCATCGTAAGTTCAAGTGTGATTCAATTGTTTTATCAACACCTTCCACAGGTTCTTTTTTGGCAAGGATGACTTAATCACTGCAAATCTCCCCTTAACTGCTGCGGCAGTTTTTCCTTGCCATCAAATTTTTGACAATGTCTTCAGACTTGTGTTATTTCCTTTAATGGCTAAAAATGATGCAGCAGACTTTTCTTTTGTTAACAGAAACACCTTGCTTCAAGCGGCGACTTTCTCCACAGTGATCTGGGCCTGGCTTCAGAGTGGACATGGTTTCATTTGACAACGGCTTCAAACTTGCCGCAAACTCCTTGGCAGCACACATTCTTATTGGCTTGTTCTCCTGCAGAAATTTCTTGCAAACTCTGCTTTAATATTTCTGACGGCATGTCTGCTTGAACTCGAGACCTGCAGGAGTCGCTGAGCTGAGAAATTATTGGTAAATAAATTGCATCCACGTCACAGATTCGAATCCTAGCAAGGCGTATTTCCTCCTCTACAGCCAAAATTGCTTCTATTTGAGAGTAGTGAGGCTCCCCGTCTCCATACAAACAACTTATGTTCACAAAATTTCCCTACACAAATAGATAGCAGACATCAAAACTGAGCAGGAATTGGAGTGCTCACTAAACTGCCCCCGTGGCTTCCTCCTTAAACTTCTGCAACTATAGGTACAGCTGATGATTTCAATGCATTCAACATCAACACTTCGTAGGATTCCTCTGGGCTCTGATTCATATTGAGGGGATAAGCATTGATGTCATGGTCTGCATGGTAGTTGTGAAGATAAGGCAAAATTAAATAACAAAGAAACATCCAGAAACTACATGCAATGAAGGTCGATGGAGGAAACTTCTCGATGATGAACTAAATGTTGGGTGGTGGTGGTGTTGGAAATAATTCCAATTTCAGATTTTATCGCGATACTTTGGCGTTCATTTTTTCCCCTGCGGTTGGGCGGTTTACAGCCATACCGCCATCGTGCTTTTCACTGCCCGCGGTACCGTGGTATTACCGTCATACTGCAGCCTGCCTACTTGCTCCCCGTGGTAGTGTGGTGTCCTCGTGTTACCGCTATACCGCGGCCTCTCTCATCTCCCCTCGCAGTAGCGCGGTGTTACCGCTATACCATAGCTCTCTTTGTTGCCGTCTATGGTAGCGCGGTTAACCGCGATACCGCGGTACTGTACGGTGCCCCTTGCAGTTGGGCGGTACCCCGCAGTACCGCAGCCCTGTCCTGCCCCACGCGGTAGTGCGGTTTTTGCTCATTTTGGCAGCGGTACTTTATAGTGTATGAGTTGGCGGACGGAGACATCTTGGTCTTTCTTAATGGCCTTTATTACTATATTAAATGTGGGTCTTTTCGGGCTGCTAGATATATTTTTATATAGGTGCTTGTATTTGGGAGATAGATAGATGAGGGTGCAGATATGAAAAAAGGCTCTCAAGAGTAGATAAAAGTACTTTGTATCAGAAGTTTGTAATGTTGTGGATAAAAACTCAGAAGAGGATAGAAGGTAGAATTTTCTCTAAAGTAATATGATTAAAGGAGAAAAGAGCAGCAGATCTGTGAGAAGTTGAAATATGCTTTTTGAAAAACAGTATAATATAAATTTTCTGGGTTTGAAGCATATGTCTAAATTTCTTAATTTTTAGTGTTTAAATATGAATGATGTTGTGTACAGGTGGTAGAAATTATAGTAGATTTCTAACATGCATATATTTTCCAATCGCTATGCAATAAGTTTGATCAATACAGAAAATTTTTAGACTACAAGGGTTCCAAATCCTTTTTAGACTACAAGAGTTTCAAATCCTTACTTAGAGATCCCTAACTAGTACCCCTGCCTTGACTGCATCAGGTTCAAACATTTCTATAAGATCCCAACATTTGTAGTTGAGGATTGTCAATGTTTGAAGCTGATGCAGTAAGGGATGGGTACTAGTTAGGGATCTCTAATTAAGGATTGCCAACCCTTGCAGTTTAAATATCCTCTATAGGTATTGATCAAGTTTATCGCATAACGATTGGCAAATATAATGTAGGGAATTTCTTATAGACAATTGCAATAGTAAGTTCATAAGGCTAGTATCTCTATTCCATGTTTCCAGTGAACATACTAACATACCACATTGTTACACTCATCTGAATATTGTCCAATGGAGTGGATGCAAATATGAGCAAACTGCTAAGAGATTTTGATCATCTTTAAAGAAGTGGAATATAAATTGCCATTAAAAGAAAAATCATGTACTTAGAAAAAAACTGTAGCATGTAAAATCTTTAAGAGAATATGTAGCATGTGTGAGGTTGCTCTTGTACTTAGAAAAATCATGTAAAATCCTATCTGCAAACTATATCAGCTTCAATCTCTATAAGACAGTGATTGAGAACACTTTTATAACAAGTATGGGAGTCTGCCACCATCAAGCAAGTATCAGAGAGGGTCAATAGATTTAAGGATCCGATATTTATGTCAGGAGAAATGTGTTTGAAGAGCATGGGGTACTTCGGTGCTTTGTAAGACTAGAATTCTTCTTTTTTTTGTTGTACTCACTGTTCATTTGAGGTTTTCCCCTCTGGATACCTGTATAACGTTTTTCAGTGAAAACGGAGTTTAAAAGAAATTACTGGAATCTACACACATATTATTTCCCTTCTATTTTCTTCAAAGATCGGCAGTGACATACAAGTGCCTGTAAAAGAAAGACATTCACAGCTGCTAAACAACAATAAACAATAAAGATAGTACTGTCTTCCAACAAACAATCTAATTTGTGCAAGATAATCATAAAAATTGGAATTCCACATAGTTTATTTGGACAAGATAGAAAGCAACTTCTTGATTTTTTTTCACGATCCCAGAAGCCCACAAGAATGGCTGGAAGAACTTTATAAATGACTTACTACATTTTGGGCTTCGGATTCCAGAAGCATCTTGACAAACATGCAGCTAGGGTTTTCGAGGTGAGAAAGTATTTGGCAATATAAGCGCAAATTTTAGTTTACAATTTTGGGGTTCCAAAATGAATTACAATTTGTAAACTGCAAATTCACTTGCAATATATTTGACAACTTCGAAAAGATGAGAAGGCTGTTTATTTAGTTTTTCTATTCAATAACAGAGACTTTCATATATCCTGACTACCAAATAATATTGAAAAATCCAAGTTCAATTATAAGAATGATTTAAGAACCATTATAATTGATTATTTTCCCAATGAAATTTAAGTAGAAATCTCAAAAAAAAAAATTTAGATAAAAAAAAATATTTATATAATAATATCATTCATCTTTCCAACTTCAAAAAAAAATACATGCAATCAACAATCTTGGAAATTTATTGTAAAAATGTCATAGGTTGATGTGAAGATTCAAATACAAAGAGAGATTTCTAAAACGGTAAATAATATTATTTCTAAAATTAAATAGTCAAATTTTTTATTTTTATTTTTTTTGTATAAATCAAACCAGTATTACCATTTCTTTAAATATTTTGGTGACAACTTTTAAGTTTATATAAAATTAAAAGATTAATAGTTTGGGCTTGAGATGGAAAGATCATAGCAAAGAGATAATAGGTTGATTTTAATGAGAGCCATTGTGATTCCCATGAAATATAATATGCCACTCAATTTCCTTGAATCAAATACTATTGTAATTGAATAGCAATCTTTCAACTTCCCATCTATAATTCTAATCACAAGTGTAGCTATGGACAGTTCAAGAAGCATCTTGGAAAACATGCACCTAGGGTTTTCAAGGTGAGAAGCATGCATTTTGCAATTTGGGCTGAAATTTTAGTTTACAATTTTAGGGTTTCAAAATGAATTACAATTTACAATTTGAAAATTCACTTGTAATATATTTGACAACTTCAAAAAGATGAGAAGGTTGTTCATTTTTTTATATAATAATATCATTCACCCTTGCAACCTCAAAAAAAATATGAGAAATATGTGATAAAAAAAATGTCAAATACAAAGAAAGATTTCTAAAACGGTAAATAATATTATTTCTAAAACTAAAAATTCATTTTTATTTTTTTAATAATTCAAATCAGTAGTACCATTTCTTTAAATATTTTGGTTGCTAGTTTTAAATTTAAATAAAATTCAAAGATTAATAGTTTGGGCTGGAGATGGAAGGGTCATAACAAAGAGAGGTTGATTTTAATGAGAGCCATTGTGATTCCCCATGGGATATAATACACCACTCCATTTCCTTGAATCAAGTACTATTGTAATTGAATAGCAATCTTTCAACTTGCCATCTATAACTCCAGTCACAAGTGTAGCTATGGAAGGTGCAAGGTTAACTGTCAAATACGAAAAGGAAGTATAACCTAGAAATAATCATCAATTAAAGTTACACAAGAATTCATTTGAAAAACATGACTAGCTAAATAGAAAACCCAAGTTATTAAAGCATAAGGATAAAACATTTGTTAAAATAATGTATTTGTTGGAGTGGGTAGTAGTAAACAACCTATAGAGATGGGAGTTGAAGATTTCCTCTTTCCTTTTTTTATACATTGTTAGACTTCATCCAAAGGTGGATTAGAAACTGAAAAATAATGTTGAGAATGTTAAAATACTTTTCCTAAATGGATCATGGAACAAATAAGCTTGAGAAATATAAAGAGAATTTCACCTACTTGATGGTGGGGGAATTAGATGACCTTGCACCCCAAAGAAGTAAAGTTTCTCATAATCATGAAGCAATATAATGTAGTGTCTATCCAATATAAATGATGCATTGGTTGGCCTTGATGGGAAATTAAATGCCAATGATATATCTTTCCACATCCCATCTTTGGTGACCTAATAATAATAGAAAATAAGTAAGAAATTATTTCAAAAGATCATGACAAGAGAGTCGAATAGAGATTATCATTCAACACCATATAAGATGGGATGCCATAGTCGGAAATTACTTCACCTAATTTCAAACATAGACTAAGACACCGTCATATAAGATAAAATAAGAACTCTAACGTATCCCATAATCATTACAATATCAATTAAAAATGATTGGGAAAATTACCTTGATGTGAAATTCCACTAGAAGAGAAGAATAATCATAAATGATCATACCATTATATTGATACAAAATTAAACATTCTTATTTTGAAATTATTTACAAAACATATTAAAAAAAATGGATTTTTTGTTTCCTTGCCTACCCCTTGGGATTATACTATACTGTTTATTTTCTAAGTCACTTCACGGCATAGTTTTAGCTAGCATCAACAAGGTCATTATATATGGGACTAGATTAGTTAACACGTTGCAATGTTAAAAAGGTCAAAAGAATAATATTCTATGTTTTACATGGTGGTAAATAAGATGCATCCAAATTAAAGATAGAAAGGTTATCAAGTGGGTTAGTAGTTCAATAATATAGCAACCCAACAAAAAATTGATGGCTTCAAGTTTGAATCCTAGTTTAAAAACATATTAGAGATAAGTTTAAATTATAATTCACGACTTAATAAAAGAATAATTCTGAGTAAAATAACACTACTCTATTATTGGGAATTTGGGACTAGTATTCTCCAAGAAAGGTAATTTGTCATGAATGATGATGTACCAATTTCCTTGTAGTTATTATGCCTTCAACATGAGGGAGACCACTAGTAGAATAACTCCTCAGTAGGGAATTAATGTGTATGCTAAGTAGTATAGTTATCCTAAGGAACATTTTACTTGTGTTATTTAGTATATCATATTGGACAATCTATAATCCACTTCTTTTAATGACAATTTATATTCCATTTTTTTAAATATGATGTTCAAAATCTCTTAGCAGTTTGCAAGGATAAATAGAAACAAAGGATTCCAAATTTACATTCACATTTGCATCTACTTCATTGGAAAATATTCAGACAAGAGTGTTACAATGTGGTCTATCTGTATGTTAATTGGAAACATGGAATATAGATACTAGCCCTATGAAATTACTATTGTAATTGTTTATAAGGGATTCCCTACATGATATTTTTTAATCGCCATGCAATAAGTTTGGTCAATAGTTATAGAAAACTTTTATACAACAAGGGTTGGAAATCGTTACTTAGAGATCCCTAACTAGTACCCTTGCCTTGACTGCATTAGGTTTAAACTATGTGGTAGTATCATTAGGGTACTAAATATTGTATGATATCCTCAATAGGTAAGTTTCAAGGGTACTGGGATGTTCAAATTGAATTAGGGTCAATATTTGTGGGAGGCCAAGTGTGGTATAGATCACCTAGTAAGAAGATCCTCAATATAGGCTTGCTATATTATGAGATTAGTTAAGCATCCTCTTACCTACTATGAGGCATTAATAATTGAAGGGAATCACCACTGAAACCTTGGTCATGGGAATTTGATTGTATGCCTTTGAGAAACCTTTTGAGGAGAACTACGTTTGACTTTGAACTATTTGTAAGTGGATATGTAGGTGGTCCTTGGGCAAAGGATGTCCCTATGAGCTCAAATACTTGTTGGCAAGAGACACTACAACTATCATATGGTGTTGTCATTGATGACAATGCTATGCATTGATAAGGTACACATATCCTTATTCAAGCTTATCGACAAATAGATTGAAAATCGACAAGGCAGAACAGAGTATTTCGTAACTCAACATTCATCGATCTGTGCATAGATTTCATGTTACCATTTTGTGTTGCACATCTTAGGAAATTATTGTTGGTATATTATCTCTATTGAGTCTGAAGTGCAATGGCTCCTAGCGATTCGTATGGAAGTTAGAATATTTAGTTGGCGTATTCTTAGTTTTTCTTGTATTAAGGCCGACTTCATTAATATATTAAGTCACGGATGTATGAGAACTAATTAATTGAGTATTTCTATGTTTGTACATCTTTCTTTGGGTCTTAGCCAAGTTTTGACTAACCATTAAGGGTACGCATTGCATATTTCTCATTATGTGAGCTGACAGTCGTAATTTTGTTGTGTTCTATTGAAGCCGACTAAGTGTAAATAAATCCTTTGTTACGGATATAAATACATGATCGACCGTATCATTTTTGGAGGATGTAAACATTGTGTTAGTGTTTTCTTTGCGAGTTAGAGAAGAATAGAGGCCCTATTAAGCATAGTTTCACTTGCGCATAGAAGATCTCTATGGTGTGTGTGAGCAGAGATGAATAAAATTGCAAAATTAGTCTGTAAGGCAACATATCTATTATTGTACTTAATATGGAACTGTAATCAAAAATTTTAGATGCTATCACCTCAGTTCAAATCTTCAGATGGTTTTAATCTGAATTTTTGGGCAACAAGCCCTCTTTTCTTTGAGCAGTGAGATCTAGGTAGTGCTCCTGAATGCAAGTGCATTTCCCTTTTGTAATCTTCATTTTGAGTATACTCAAAAACATAATTGTGGATTGGCCATCCACTGTGGTTTTTCCCCTAATAGGGTTTCCACGTAAAAATCTTGGTGTTATGGTGTTGTGTTTTTTTTCTTGTTTATTCTTTATGATTGAATGTTCTTAATGCTTGAAAGTTAAAGGTTAATAAAGTTAATTTTTGCACAACACTGATTCACCCCCCCCTCTCAGTGTGGCTTTTTTCCAACCATTGGTATCAGAGCTATTTCCCGAGAAGAAGAAGTCTAACAACTTGTGAGATCTTGGAAAAAATTTGAAAATGGATTCAAGAAATCTTGAAAAACAACTTATTGTGGCCCTAGATGACCTTGATCAATCAAAATCTAAAGTCCAAAAACTACAAGTGAATCTCAAGGATGCAAAAAAATTCATTGAGTCTCTAAAAGACAAAATCAACAAGTCAAGAGAGAAGAGAAAAAAGCTTTGTGATCAAATTCAATAGAATGATAAAAAGAGCACTTAATATGAAAAATCTAGTAAGGCCCTAAAAGAAAAGACAGTGGAATGTGAAAAGATTGATCAAGAGAATACAATTTTGAAGGCTGAAATGGAATCCATCATGACAAGAACGACCAAAGAGATTGAAGACAAAAAGAAGAATGAAGAAAGCCTAGCACAGACCCTGAAAGAAAAAATTGAAGTATGTAGCCGATTGGATGATGAATTGGAAGTATCCAAAAATAATGAAGAATCGCTTGAAAGACAACTGGATGATCTCATAAATGAACTTGCTACTGCAAATGAGTACAAGGAAAAGTTCAAAGGCAGCTCATCCATGCTCAATGAACTAATTGATAATCAAAGGACTCATGGTGATAAAAGAGGTCTTGTATTTGAGAAAGGAGAAATCTCAAAATCCGAACAAAAGGATTCTGGAGAAAGGAGATTTAGACAAAGAAATCAGATGAACAATCCTGGTAGGTATCCCGTAAGACAACCCAATGTTCAAAAATTCAATGGATACTATTTTAATTGTAACAAGTTTGGACACATGGCTTCTCAATGTAGAAGTCGAATGAATCAAAGTCATTCATCTTTCTCAGGTTAGTGTTTCAATTGTCATAAGATTGGTCATAAGTCAAATGAATGCAAAAGTATGATGAATCAATTTCATAGAAACATTAGATGTTATACTTGCAATAGACCTGGACATGTTGTTAATAAATGCAGATCAAATGGAAATCAATGGAACAACCGGTCTGGTAAGAGGTGTAAATGTAATCAAATCTTCTATCAAACTAGGAGCCTAAGGATTCTAAGATAATTCTAAGTGTAAGAATTATGTTCTATTTTCCTAAGTCAAATTTATTTCTCCTTTGTGAATGTGTTGATTGTAAAACATTTATCGATTTCTATGTTTGCAGATCAACAAAAGAACGACCATATATACAAGGGGAGACACGCCTCTACAAGAGACGCATCTCATGAGAGGTCGTGTCCTTTGGGCATGCGGGCTCCAAACAAACCGAAATAATTTGGTTAACACACATAAACTAATATGTGGGAAGTAGTATATATAATATGAATTTCGATTTTATTTATAATCTTTGATTTGATATTTCGAATTTTATTCATGCTCATAACTTCGAAATCTTCATTTCCAAAATTATGTTATTTAAAGGATAATTTTGATCATACATAAATGATGATGATGCAATCAGCAATCATCATTTATGTCTGATCGAAGCTATCTTCATTAACACTCCCTCTTAGCTAGGGAAGATATTTCAAATTAAATAAGTGGAGATATCACCTTCAGACCTGATATCAAAGATATGACATGATTTCTCAATATTGTCAAGTCACATGACATTCTTCATAGCACATCTTCATTATGGTATGTGCACTGACATCAAGTCACATGATGTCTACCATAATTCATGGCATATCCACAGATATATAATTATCCACCATGATTATCTCTTAAGGATCACAATGACTTCAAATGACATCAAGTCCCATGATATCCATCAAAGTGTCCAAGAGATACTATCATGACATGTCCAAATATATCAAGTCACATGATATCTATCATGATAGTTAAACTCATCATTGTAGAGTCGTCACTTTACAATGTCAAATACAAGTGTTCATTAGTAGAAAGATCGTCACCTTTCAATAATGTACATAGGGGGAGTAGGCCTATAAGGTCATGGAGTCACACACATGACAAAAGAGTTTACACATTAAACATCTTTATATATTAGTACAATTTATAAACAATTTGAATTTCAAACATAAATATCAAATTACATTTCAACCATACCAAGTTTCTTTCTGAAGTGCTCTACCTTGATTTGAGAGAGAGGTTTCATGATAATGTCTACAATTTGATCATTTGTACTAACATACTCCAATTGGATGACTTTCCTTTCTACCATGTCTCTTACATAATGATAGGGTATCTCAATGTGCTTAGATCTATCATGGAAGATAGGATTTACAGAGAGTTTGACGCAACTCTGATTATCACAATGAATAATTATAGGATTCAAGAGCTCACCAAGGAGTCCCACAAGCAGTTTATGAAGTCAAACTACTTCTCTTGCCCCCATAGAGGCTACAATGTATTCAACTTTTGTTGAGCTCTGTGAAACTGAAGACTGTTTTCTACAAATCCAGGAGATCATAGCCAATCCCAAACTGAAGCAAAATCTTGATGTGATTTTCCGATCAGTTACACTTCCTGCCCAATCAGAATCAGAGTATCCATGTAGATCTAGTTGGTCATTTCTATAAAGAAGACCATATCCAATAGTGCCTTGAAGATATCTCAAAATATGTTTCATAGCCATAAGGTGAATTTCCTTTGGCTCACACATGAACTGGCTGAGAGCATTCACTACATAACAAATATCAGGTCTGGTGTTAACCAGATACATCAAGGATCCAATCATCTGTCTATATAGGGTTGGATCTGCACACTTGGATTTTGCTGCTGTTTCTTTCAGTTTGTGAAGGTTGGTTTCCAAAGGTGTAGACATGGGTCTACATTCCAACATTCCAAATCCCTTCAGAATATCAATGGTATATTTTCCTTGGTTTAGTATAATGCCCTTTGATTTCTGCCATACTTCCAAACCTAGGAAGTACTATAGAATGCCTGAGTCTTTCATGTCAAATTTGGAAGTTAGATCCTTCTTTCCTTGAGCAATGAGGTGATCTTCTCCTGTCATCAACAGGTCATCAACATATAAAATAATTATTAACATATCACATTTTATTACCTTGAAGTAGAGATTAGGGTTTTCATCATTCTTGGAAAATCCTAGTCCCAAGAGGTAGTTGTCAATTCTTTCATAGACCCTGGGAGCCTGTTTGAGTCCATAGAGGGCTTTCTTCAGTCTGCACACATGTGAGTCAAGTTTATGTATCAAAAAACCTTTAGGTTGTTCCAGATAGACTTCCTCTTCAATGGTTTCATTTAGGAAGGTTGTTTTCACATCCATTTGATGGATCTTCTAGCCTTTAGTTGCAGTAATGGCTAACACTATTCTCATAGATGTGTAATAGGCAACAGGTGCAAATGTTTCTTCATAATCAATGCCTTCCTTTTGATAAAAACCTCTTGCCACAAAGCGTGCTTTATTTTTTTCTATACTGCCATCAACAACATGCTTGATTTTGAAGAGCCATTTGGAAGAGACAACAGATTTCTCTTTTGGTCTAGGCACTATATCCCATACATCATTTTTTAGAATGGACTGATATTCCTTTGTCATTGCATCCTTCCATGCTTGATGTTTGAAGGCTTCTGTAACACTGACAGGTTCTAAATTTATGATGTTTTTCATTAGAGCAACATAGCTAGAGAACTGTTTGGGTCTGTTACTTTCCCTAAATGTTCCTTTGGGTGTTGCATTATTCTCAACTTCTTTGATCATCTTTCTAGCCCAAAATGGCCTCTTTCTATTGTTGTTATCTGTATTCTCATCTGAAGTAGATAGAAGTTCATTTGGAATTTCCTCAGGATACTCCCTCTAAATCTCAGGAGCAGGTTCCATTTCAAGTACTCTAGGGGAATAGGTTTATATCTCACTAGAACTTCTTGCCCTTTTGAATGCAATGTCTTCTTCAAAGATGACATCTCTGCTCAATTCAATTTGTTTAGGCCCGGGCACAAATATCCTCTATGCTTTGGAGGTTTCACTATATCCCAAAAATACCCCTTTCTTTCCAAAAGGTTCTAGTTTGAATCTCTTCTCTTTGGGCACATGAATATAGATAGGAGAACCAAAAATCCTAAAATGACTAATATCAGGTTTTATGCCAGTAGTGGCTTCTTTAGGGTTTTTGTTGTCAAGATAAGAATGAGGACATCTATTTTGGATGTAGACAATAGTCCTAGAGGCTTCTGCCCATAAAGAAGTTTCAATGTTTTGATCAAGCAACAATGCTTTAGCAGCTTCTACAATGGTTCTATTTTTTCTTTCAACAACCCCATTTTGTTGAGGGTTGTAGGCAACTATGAACTCCCACTTAATTCCAGCACTCATGTAGAATTCCTTAAAAATTTCAGAGGTGTATTATTTTCCATTGTCAGTCCTCAATATTTTTATTTTCTTCCTAGAGGAGTTTTCAATAAGGGCTTTGGACTCTTTGAACCTCTTGAGGATTTCTATTGACTCTTTACACTTAAGGAAATAGATCCAGGTTTTCCTAGAGAAGTCATCTATAAATATGACATAGTTCAGAAATCTTGCTTTGCAAGGTACAAACATGGGTCCACATAAATCAGAGTGAACCGATTCTAATACATTTAGAGTTTTACTCAAGCTATTGTGAAAGGATCCCTTTGTATTCTTTCCTAGGGCACAACCTTTACAAGTTCCTTCATGAGATGGTTTTAACTTAGGTAAGCCTGTTACAATTTTTTCCATAGAAGGTAGGGCCCGAAAATGAAGGTGTCCTAATCTTCTATGCCAAATATCATTTGAATCAAAGGTGTCAAGGGTAAGGGCTTGTTTAACC
>CM021101.1:320972109-321013216 GCA_007115665.2 Sequoiadendron giganteum | reverse complement strand
CAAGGATTTCAGAATAAGGTGAAAGAAGACATAATAGGATAAGATAATAAAGAAATTTGATACAACAATAGTCCATATATTGTACTGTAGAAAATAAATGTATTAATAGTTTTAATTGTACTATTATAACAGCGCTAAACTCGAAGCTTTCAAATTCGCAACATGAAGTTAATGTGCCAGAATTGGAAATTAAATTTTGCAATTTAGTAACTTAACTGATCAGAATTGGAAAGAAACTCAACCAAGTACAATATATTGTGTTATATATAAGCCTGTAAGAGCCGATTGCACTGTAATAATAATAAAGTTTAGCTAATTAAATTAATAAACAGAACCTTAACTAGCACCTTAACTGATCATAGTTGGAAGGAATCTTAGTAAACACTCCATTCTCTAAATACAGATTTGCATTACCAAATCTTAGGGTTGCAATCTAACACGACAAAAAATATATAATTTCCCCCCAGACACAACTAGATATAATTTTCTTGAAAACTTTAAGAACCAAGCAATGTTTAAACAGAGAAAAGAAATGGATCCATAGTTTCAGGCTACATAGAACTATGAATTTAATACAAGTCAGAAAAGCTTGAAAAATGTTTGGACATCAATTTTATTCAGATTAATGGTATAGGATCTATTGATGACCTTCAAAATGGATTTACAAGTAAGAGGCCAATAGTTGAATATTATAAAAGCTGGTGGTATAGGACCTATTGATGACCTTCAAACTGGATTTACAAGTAAGAGGCCAATTGTTGAATATTATTAAAGCTGCATAAATCGAAAGATATTAGGTGCTGCAGAAGAAAGAGAAACCATTGAATCTTTCAAATTGTGTCCTAAAATCAGAAATTTTAAGAGCCAACCAGCACGCCAGGATTATAATGCTTCTACTTCAGGAAGTTTGTTATGCACTAAAAAAAAGAGCATTGATAATTCCAGTAAAGGTGCACCAAGTGGGTTGACTTCAAGTCAAAATATAAACTATGAACTGTTGTGCATCCATTTTAAAGGGCACTAATAATTTTAGTTTTTGATTCTCCAAAATTTGGAGCTGTAGAAAATCCAACATTTCAGAATTAGAGAAACAATATGGATATTTTTTTCTACTAAGAAAATATTGAATAAGTTTCCTGAGAACAACAAGAGAACACGTATTGGTAGCAAGTACCAAGCAGAAATTACCATATATGAATCAGCCATCACAATTCAATTATAACACATTATAGTTAATTTTCTAACATGACCATGAAATTCATTGTTTTTGTGTTTCTAAAACAATGTTTTGTTTGATTTTAGGTCTTCAAAAATGTCATTGAGTGGTTTTATGGTATCAATAGAGGAAATTGAAAGGAAAAAAAATTCAAAATCAAACATAAATGGCGTATACACCTCATGCCATGATACCTCTTTTTTTAAAATTAGACACCAAAATATTTAAAGAAGTGGTAGTATTTGTTTGAATTATGCAAAAAAATTAAGGCTTTTTAATTTTAAAAATATTTTTATTTATTATTTTAGAAATCTTCTCTTTGTATTTGAATCTTCACATCAACCTATAACATTTTTACAGTAAATTTCTGGAAGACTGTTGATCACATATTTCTGAGTACTTTTTGAAGTTGGAAGGGTGAATGATATTATTATATATAAAATAAATTCATCTTTTTTGTCTAAAATATTTCTGTAGCAATTTTACTTGAATTTTATTGATAAAATGATCAATTATAATGGGCCTGAAATCATACTTATAATTGAACTTCGATTTTCCAATATTACTTGTCAGTCAAGGTATAGGAAAAATTAAATGAACAACATTCTCACCTTTTCAAAATTGTACAACATATTACAAGTGAATTTGCAAATTATAAATTCTAATTGATTTTGAAACCCAAAAAAGCCCTAGCTTCATCTTTGTAGTAGTCAAACCATTGTGATAGAAGTTGAAATGCTTATATTGCACGATATATGCCAAAATGGATTCATTCAAATGCTTTAAGAAAAATAGAGAGAAAAAGTCAACTGTTTTGCAGATCCACTGTATTTCTACTAAAAGCCCAACATTTGTACTTACGAAAAAAGAAAATGCTTAATTTAGAAAACCTGAGCATTTGAAAAGCAGGCTTTTGCTTTTTTAGTTTTTAATGAGTTGATTGAAGTGGAGCTGATTTACCTAGAAGTGAGACTACTCTGATATTGGGAATTTGGGACCAGTATTCTCAGAGAAAGGGAATTTTCCATGAATGATGATGTACCAATTTCCTTGTAGGTATTATGCCTTCAACGTGAGGGAGGCCACTAGTGGAGCAGCTCCTCAACAGGGCATTGATGTGTATGCTAAATAGTACAGTTATCCTAAGAATCATTTTATTTGTGTTATTTAATTTACTATATTTGAAAATTTATAATCCACTTCTTTTAATGGAAATTTATATTCCACTTCTTTAAATATGATGTTAAAAATCTCTTAACAATTTGTAAGGATAAATAGAAATGAAGCATTCCCAATTGCTATTCACATTTGTATCCACTCCATTGGACAACATTCAGATGAGAATCTGAATGTAACGATGTGGTCTGTCTGTATGTTAACTGGAAACATGGAATAGAGATACTAGCCCTCTGAAATTATTATTGCAATTTCCTATAAGGGATTCCCTGCATTGTTGGAGTGAAGACAAAGCATGATAAAATGGCAAACACAGATTATATTAAATAATAAAAACATTACATATATTAGATCTCCTTGCAGCTCTACAGAGTTGGACTCTGAGAAGATTAAATAGTCCTTACACAAGATCATATTTATAATCATATTGAGGGGATAAGCATTGATGTCATGGTCTGCATTGATGGGATGCTCTAACCATGAGCTCTGGTTCTCTTGATTACCAGTCCATCGTAAGTTCAAGTGTGATTCAATTGTTTTATCAACACCTTCCACAGGTTCTTTTTTGGCAAGGATGACTTAATCACTGCAAATCTCCCCTTAACTGCTGCGGCAGTTTTTCCTTGCCATCAAATTTTTGACAATGTCTTCAGACTTGTGTTATTTCCTTTAATGGCTAAAAATGATGCAGCAGACTTTTCTTTTGTTAACAGAAACACCTTGCTTCAAGCGGCGACTTTCTCCACAGTGATCTGGGCCTGGCTTCAGAGTGGACATGGTTTCATTTGACAACGGCTTCAAACTTGCCGCAAACTCCTTGGCAGCACACATTCTTATTGGCTTGTTCTCCTGCAGAAATTTCTTGCAAACTCTGCTTTAATATTTCTGACGGCATGTCTGCTTGAACTCGAGACCTGCAGGAGTCGCTGAGCTGAGAAATTATTGGTAAATAAATTGCATCCACGTCACAGATTCGAATCCTAGCAAGGCGTATTTCCTCCTCTACAGCCAAAATTGCTTCTATTTGAGAGTAGTGAGGCTCCCCGTCTCCATACAAACAACTTATGTTCACAAAATTTCCCTACACAAATAGATAGCAGACATCAAAACTGAGCAGGAATTGGAGTGCTCACTAAACTGCCCCCGTGGCTTCCTCCTTAAACTTCTGCAACTATAGGTACAGCTGATGATTTCAATGCATTCAACATCAACACTTCGTAGGATTCCTCTGGGCTCTGATTCATATTGAGGGGATAAGCATTGATGTCATGGTCTGCATGGTAGTTGTGAAGATAAGGCAAAATTAAATAACAAAGAAACATCCAGAAACTACATGCAATGAAGGTCGATGGAGGAAACTTCTCGATGATGAACTAAATGTTGGGTGGTGGTGGTGTTGGAAATAATTCCAATTTCAGATTTTATCGCGATACTTTGGCGTTCATTTTTTCCCCTGCGGTTGGGCGGTTTACAGCCATACCGCCATCGTGCTTTTCACTGCCCGCGGTACCGTGGTATTACCGTCATACTGCAGCCTGCCTACTTGCTCCCCGTGGTAGTGTGGTGTCCTCGTGTTACCGCTATACCGCGGCCTCTCTCATCTCCCCTCGCAGTAGCGCGGTGTTACCGCTATACCATAGCTCTCTTTGTTGCCGTCTATGGTAGCGCGGTTAACCGCGATACCGCGGTACTGTACGGTGCCCCTTGCAGTTGGGCGGTACCCCGCAGTACCGCAGCCCTGTCCTGCCCCACGCGGTAGTGCGGTTTTTGCTCATTTTGGCAGCGGTACTTTATAGTGTATGAGTTGGCGGACGGAGACATCTTGGTCTTTCTTAATGGCCTTTATTACTATATTAAATGTGGGTCTTTTCGGGCTGCTAGATATATTTTTATATAGGTGCTTGTATTTGGGAGATAGATAGATGAGGGTGCAGATATGAAAAAAGGCTCTCAAGAGTAGATAAAAGTACTTTGTATCAGAAGTTTGTAATGTTGTGGATAAAAACTCAGAAGAGGATAGAAGGTAGAATTTTCTCTAAAGTAATATGATTAAAGGAGAAAAGAGCAGCAGATCTGTGAGAAGTTGAAATATGCTTTTTGAAAAACAGTATAATATAAATTTTCTGGGTTTGAAGCATATGTCTAAATTTCTTAATTTTTAGTGTTTAAATATGAATGATGTTGTGTACAGGTGGTAGAAATTATAGTAGATTTCTAACATGCATATATTTTCCAATCGCTATGCAATAAGTTTGATCAATACAGAAAATTTTTAGACTACAAGGGTTCCAAATCCTTTTTAGACTACAAGAGTTTCAAATCCTTACTTAGAGATCCCTAACTAGTACCCCTGCCTTGACTGCATCAGGTTCAAACATTTCTATAAGATCCCAACATTTGTAGTTGAGGATTGTCAATGTTTGAAGCTGATGCAGTAAGGGATGGGTACTAGTTAGGGATCTCTAATTAAGGATTGCCAACCCTTGCAGTTTAAATATCCTCTATAGGTATTGATCAAGTTTATCGCATAACGATTGGCAAATATAATGTAGGGAATTTCTTATAGACAATTGCAATAGTAAGTTCATAAGGCTAGTATCTCTATTCCATGTTTCCAGTGAACATACTAACATACCACATTGTTACACTCATCTGAATATTGTCCAATGGAGTGGATGCAAATATGAGCAAACTGCTAAGAGATTTTGATCATCTTTAAAGAAGTGGAATATAAATTGCCATTAAAAGAAAAATCATGTACTTAGAAAAAAACTGTAGCATGTAAAATCTTTAAGAGAATATGTAGCATGTGTGAGGTTGCTCTTGTACTTAGAAAAATCATGTAAAATCCTATCTGCAAACTATATCAGCTTCAATCTCTATAAGACAGTGATTGAGAACACTTTTATAACAAGTATGGGAGTCTGCCACCATCAAGCAAGTATCAGAGAGGGTCAATAGATTTAAGGATCCGATATTTATGTCAGGAGAAATGTGTTTGAAGAGCATGGGGTACTTCGGTGCTTTGTAAGACTAGAATTCTTCTTTTTTTTGTTGTACTCACTGTTCATTTGAGGTTTTCCCCTCTGGATACCTGTATAACGTTTTTCAGTGAAAACGGAGTTTAAAAGAAATTACTGGAATCTACACACATATTATTTCCCTTCTATTTTCTTCAAAGATCGGCAGTGACATACAAGTGCCTGTAAAAGAAAGACATTCACAGCTGCTAAACAACAATAAACAATAAAGATAGTACTGTCTTCCAACAAACAATCTAATTTGTGCAAGATAATCATAAAAATTGGAATTCCACATAGTTTATTTGGACAAGATAGAAAGCAACTTCTTGATTTTTTTTCACGATCCCAGAAGCCCACAAGAATGGCTGGAAGAACTTTATAAATGACTTACTACATTTTGGGCTTCGGATTCCAGAAGCATCTTGACAAACATGCAGCTAGGGTTTTCGAGGTGAGAAAGTATTTGGCAATATAAGCGCAAATTTTAGTTTACAATTTTGGGGTTCCAAAATGAATTACAATTTGTAAACTGCAAATTCACTTGCAATATATTTGACAACTTCGAAAAGATGAGAAGGCTGTTTATTTAGTTTTTCTATTCAATAACAGAGACTTTCATATATCCTGACTACCAAATAATATTGAAAAATCCAAGTTCAATTATAAGAATGATTTAAGAACCATTATAATTGATTATTTTCCCAATGAAATTTAAGTAGAAATCTCAAAAAAAAAAATTTAGATAAAAAAAAATATTTATATAATAATATCATTCATCTTTCCAACTTCAAAAAAAAATACATGCAATCAACAATCTTGGAAATTTATTGTAAAAATGTCATAGGTTGATGTGAAGATTCAAATACAAAGAGAGATTTCTAAAACGGTAAATAATATTATTTCTAAAATTAAATAGTCAAATTTTTTATTTTTATTTTTTTTGTATAAATCAAACCAGTATTACCATTTCTTTAAATATTTTGGTGACAACTTTTAAGTTTATATAAAATTAAAAGATTAATAGTTTGGGCTTGAGATGGAAAGATCATAGCAAAGAGATAATAGGTTGATTTTAATGAGAGCCATTGTGATTCCCATGAAATATAATATGCCACTCAATTTCCTTGAATCAAATACTATTGTAATTGAATAGCAATCTTTCAACTTCCCATCTATAATTCTAATCACAAGTGTAGCTATGGACAGTTCAAGAAGCATCTTGGAAAACATGCACCTAGGGTTTTCAAGGTGAGAAGCATGCATTTTGCAATTTGGGCTGAAATTTTAGTTTACAATTTTAGGGTTTCAAAATGAATTACAATTTACAATTTGAAAATTCACTTGTAATATATTTGACAACTTCAAAAAGATGAGAAGGTTGTTCATTTTTTTATATAATAATATCATTCACCCTTGCAACCTCAAAAAAAATATGAGAAATATGTGATAAAAAAAATGTCAAATACAAAGAAAGATTTCTAAAACGGTAAATAATATTATTTCTAAAACTAAAAATTCATTTTTATTTTTTTAATAATTCAAATCAGTAGTACCATTTCTTTAAATATTTTGGTTGCTAGTTTTAAATTTAAATAAAATTCAAAGATTAATAGTTTGGGCTGGAGATGGAAGGGTCATAACAAAGAGAGGTTGATTTTAATGAGAGCCATTGTGATTCCCCATGGGATATAATACACCACTCCATTTCCTTGAATCAAGTACTATTGTAATTGAATAGCAATCTTTCAACTTGCCATCTATAACTCCAGTCACAAGTGTAGCTATGGAAGGTGCAAGGTTAACTGTCAAATACGAAAAGGAAGTATAACCTAGAAATAATCATCAATTAAAGTTACACAAGAATTCATTTGAAAAACATGACTAGCTAAATAGAAAACCCAAGTTATTAAAGCATAAGGATAAAACATTTGTTAAAATAATGTATTTGTTGGAGTGGGTAGTAGTAAACAACCTATAGAGATGGGAGTTGAAGATTTCCTCTTTCCTTTTTTTATACATTGTTAGACTTCATCCAAAGGTGGATTAGAAACTGAAAAATAATGTTGAGAATGTTAAAATACTTTTCCTAAATGGATCATGGAACAAATAAGCTTGAGAAATATAAAGAGAATTTCACCTACTTGATGGTGGGGGAATTAGATGACCTTGCACCCCAAAGAAGTAAAGTTTCTCATAATCATGAAGCAATATAATGTAGTGTCTATCCAATATAAATGATGCATTGGTTGGCCTTGATGGGAAATTAAATGCCAATGATATATCTTTCCACATCCCATCTTTGGTGACCTAATAATAATAGAAAATAAGTAAGAAATTATTTCAAAAGATCATGACAAGAGAGTCGAATAGAGATTATCATTCAACACCATATAAGATGGGATGCCATAGTCGGAAATTACTTCACCTAATTTCAAACATAGACTAAGACACCGTCATATAAGATAAAATAAGAACTCTAACGTATCCCATAATCATTACAATATCAATTAAAAATGATTGGGAAAATTACCTTGATGTGAAATTCCACTAGAAGAGAAGAATAATCATAAATGATCATACCATTATATTGATACAAAATTAAACATTCTTATTTTGAAATTATTTACAAAACATATTAAAAAAAATGGATTTTTTGTTTCCTTGCCTACCCCTTGGGATTATACTATACTGTTTATTTTCTAAGTCACTTCACGGCATAGTTTTAGCTAGCATCAACAAGGTCATTATATATGGGACTAGATTAGTTAACACGTTGCAATGTTAAAAAGGTCAAAAGAATAATATTCTATGTTTTACATGGTGGTAAATAAGATGCATCCAAATTAAAGATAGAAAGGTTATCAAGTGGGTTAGTAGTTCAATAATATAGCAACCCAACAAAAAATTGATGGCTTCAAGTTTGAATCCTAGTTTAAAAACATATTAGAGATAAGTTTAAATTATAATTCACGACTTAATAAAAGAATAATTCTGAGTAAAATAACACTACTCTATTATTGGGAATTTGGGACTAGTATTCTCCAAGAAAGGTAATTTGTCATGAATGATGATGTACCAATTTCCTTGTAGTTATTATGCCTTCAACATGAGGGAGACCACTAGTAGAATAACTCCTCAGTAGGGAATTAATGTGTATGCTAAGTAGTATAGTTATCCTAAGGAACATTTTACTTGTGTTATTTAGTATATCATATTGGACAATCTATAATCCACTTCTTTTAATGACAATTTATATTCCATTTTTTTAAATATGATGTTCAAAATCTCTTAGCAGTTTGCAAGGATAAATAGAAACAAAGGATTCCAAATTTACATTCACATTTGCATCTACTTCATTGGAAAATATTCAGACAAGAGTGTTACAATGTGGTCTATCTGTATGTTAATTGGAAACATGGAATATAGATACTAGCCCTATGAAATTACTATTGTAATTGTTTATAAGGGATTCCCTACATGATATTTTTTAATCGCCATGCAATAAGTTTGGTCAATAGTTATAGAAAACTTTTATACAACAAGGGTTGGAAATCGTTACTTAGAGATCCCTAACTAGTACCCTTGCCTTGACTGCATTAGGTTTAAACTATGTGGTAGTATCATTAGGGTACTAAATATTGTATGATATCCTCAATAGGTAAGTTTCAAGGGTACTGGGATGTTCAAATTGAATTAGGGTCAATATTTGTGGGAGGCCAAGTGTGGTATAGATCACCTAGTAAGAAGATCCTCAATATAGGCTTGCTATATTATGAGATTAGTTAAGCATCCTCTTACCTACTATGAGGCATTAATAATTGAAGGGAATCACCACTGAAACCTTGGTCATGGGAATTTGATTGTATGCCTTTGAGAAACCTTTTGAGGAGAACTACGTTTGACTTTGAACTATTTGTAAGTGGATATGTAGGTGGTCCTTGGGCAAAGGATGTCCCTATGAGCTCAAATACTTGTTGGCAAGAGACACTACAACTATCATATGGTGTTGTCATTGATGACAATGCTATGCATTGATAAGGTACACATATCCTTATTCAAGCTTATCGACAAATAGATTGAAAATCGACAAGGCAGAACAGAGTATTTCGTAACTCAACATTCATCGATCTGTGCATAGATTTCATGTTACCATTTTGTGTTGCACATCTTAGGAAATTATTGTTGGTATATTATCTCTATTGAGTCTGAAGTGCAATGGCTCCTAGCGATTCGTATGGAAGTTAGAATATTTAGTTGGCGTATTCTTAGTTTTTCTTGTATTAAGGCCGACTTCATTAATATATTAAGTCACGGATGTATGAGAACTAATTAATTGAGTATTTCTATGTTTGTACATCTTTCTTTGGGTCTTAGCCAAGTTTTGACTAACCATTAAGGGTACGCATTGCATATTTCTCATTATGTGAGCTGACAGTCGTAATTTTGTTGTGTTCTATTGAAGCCGACTAAGTGTAAATAAATCCTTTGTTACGGATATAAATACATGATCGACCGTATCATTTTTGGAGGATGTAAACATTGTGTTAGTGTTTTCTTTGCGAGTTAGAGAAGAATAGAGGCCCTATTAAGCATAGTTTCACTTGCGCATAGAAGATCTCTATGGTGTGTGTGAGCAGAGATGAATAAAATTGCAAAATTAGTCTGTAAGGCAACATATCTATTATTGTACTTAATATGGAACTGTAATCAAAAATTTTAGATGCTATCACCTCAGTTCAAATCTTCAGATGGTTTTAATCTGAATTTTTGGGCAACAAGCCCTCTTTTCTTTGAGCAGTGAGATCTAGGTAGTGCTCCTGAATGCAAGTGCATTTCCCTTTTGTAATCTTCATTTTGAGTATACTCAAAAACATAATTGTGGATTGGCCATCCACTGTGGTTTTTCCCCTAATAGGGTTTCCACGTAAAAATCTTGGTGTTATGGTGTTGTGTTTTTTTTCTTGTTTATTCTTTATGATTGAATGTTCTTAATGCTTGAAAGTTAAAGGTTAATAAAGTTAATTTTTGCACAACACTGATTCACCCCCCCCTCTCAGTGTGGCTTTTTTCCAACCATTGGTATCAGAGCTATTTCCCGAGAAGAAGAAGTCTAACAACTTGTGAGATCTTGGAAAAAATTTGAAAATGGATTCAAGAAATCTTGAAAAACAACTTATTGTGGCCCTAGATGACCTTGATCAATCAAAATCTAAAGTCCAAAAACTACAAGTGAATCTCAAGGATGCAAAAAAATTCATTGAGTCTCTAAAAGACAAAATCAACAAGTCAAGAGAGAAGAGAAAAAAGCTTTGTGATCAAATTCAATAGAATGATAAAAAGAGCACTTAATATGAAAAATCTAGTAAGGCCCTAAAAGAAAAGACAGTGGAATGTGAAAAGATTGATCAAGAGAATACAATTTTGAAGGCTGAAATGGAATCCATCATGACAAGAACGACCAAAGAGATTGAAGACAAAAAGAAGAATGAAGAAAGCCTAGCACAGACCCTGAAAGAAAAAATTGAAGTATGTAGCCGATTGGATGATGAATTGGAAGTATCCAAAAATAATGAAGAATCGCTTGAAAGACAACTGGATGATCTCATAAATGAACTTGCTACTGCAAATGAGTACAAGGAAAAGTTCAAAGGCAGCTCATCCATGCTCAATGAACTAATTGATAATCAAAGGACTCATGGTGATAAAAGAGGTCTTGTATTTGAGAAAGGAGAAATCTCAAAATCCGAACAAAAGGATTCTGGAGAAAGGAGATTTAGACAAAGAAATCAGATGAACAATCCTGGTAGGTATCCCGTAAGACAACCCAATGTTCAAAAATTCAATGGATACTATTTTAATTGTAACAAGTTTGGACACATGGCTTCTCAATGTAGAAGTCGAATGAATCAAAGTCATTCATCTTTCTCAGGTTAGTGTTTCAATTGTCATAAGATTGGTCATAAGTCAAATGAATGCAAAAGTATGATGAATCAATTTCATAGAAACATTAGATGTTATACTTGCAATAGACCTGGACATGTTGTTAATAAATGCAGATCAAATGGAAATCAATGGAACAACCGGTCTGGTAAGAGGTGTAAATGTAATCAAATCTTCTATCAAACTAGGAGCCTAAGGATTCTAAGATAATTCTAAGTGTAAGAATTATGTTCTATTTTCCTAAGTCAAATTTATTTCTCCTTTGTGAATGTGTTGATTGTAAAACATTTATCGATTTCTATGTTTGCAGATCAACAAAAGAACGACCATATATACAAGGGGAGACACGCCTCTACAAGAGACGCATCTCATGAGAGGTCGTGTCCTTTGGGCATGCGGGCTCCAAACAAACCGAAATAATTTGGTTAACACACATAAACTAATATGTGGGAAGTAGTATATATAATATGAATTTCGATTTTATTTATAATCTTTGATTTGATATTTCGAATTTTATTCATGCTCATAACTTCGAAATCTTCATTTCCAAAATTATGTTATTTAAAGGATAATTTTGATCATACATAAATGATGATGATGCAATCAGCAATCATCATTTATGTCTGATCGAAGCTATCTTCATTAACACTCCCTCTTAGCTAGGGAAGATATTTCAAATTAAATAAGTGGAGATATCACCTTCAGACCTGATATCAAAGATATGACATGATTTCTCAATATTGTCAAGTCACATGACATTCTTCATAGCACATCTTCATTATGGTATGTGCACTGACATCAAGTCACATGATGTCTACCATAATTCATGGCATATCCACAGATATATAATTATCCACCATGATTATCTCTTAAGGATCACAATGACTTCAAATGACATCAAGTCCCATGATATCCATCAAAGTGTCCAAGAGATACTATCATGACATGTCCAAATATATCAAGTCACATGATATCTATCATGATAGTTAAACTCATCATTGTAGAGTCGTCACTTTACAATGTCAAATACAAGTGTTCATTAGTAGAAAGATCGTCACCTTTCAATAATGTACATAGGGGGAGTAGGCCTATAAGGTCATGGAGTCACACACATGACAAAAGAGTTTACACATTAAACATCTTTATATATTAGTACAATTTATAAACAATTTGAATTTCAAACATAAATATCAAATTACATTTCAACCATACCAAGTTTCTTTCTGAAGTGCTCTACCTTGATTTGAGAGAGAGGTTTCATGATAATGTCTACAATTTGATCATTTGTACTAACATACTCCAATTGGATGACTTTCCTTTCTACCATGTCTCTTACATAATGATAGGGTATCTCAATGTGCTTAGATCTATCATGGAAGATAGGATTTACAGAGAGTTTGACGCAACTCTGATTATCACAATGAATAATTATAGGATTCAAGAGCTCACCAAGGAGTCCCACAAGCAGTTTATGAAGTCAAACTACTTCTCTTGCCCCCATAGAGGCTACAATGTATTCAACTTTTGTTGAGCTCTGTGAAACTGAAGACTGTTTTCTACAAATCCAGGAGATCATAGCCAATCCCAAACTGAAGCAAAATCTTGATGTGATTTTCCGATCAGTTACACTTCCTGCCCAATCAGAATCAGAGTATCCATGTAGATCTAGTTGGTCATTTCTATAAAGAAGACCATATCCAATAGTGCCTTGAAGATATCTCAAAATATGTTTCATAGCCATAAGGTGAATTTCCTTTGGCTCACACATGAACTGGCTGAGAGCATTCACTACATAACAAATATCAGGTCTGGTGTTAACCAGATACATCAAGGATCCAATCATCTGTCTATATAGGGTTGGATCTGCACACTTGGATTTTGCTGCTGTTTCTTTCAGTTTGTGAAGGTTGGTTTCCAAAGGTGTAGACATGGGTCTACATTCCAACATTCCAAATCCCTTCAGAATATCAATGGTATATTTTCCTTGGTTTAGTATAATGCCCTTTGATTTCTGCCATACTTCCAAACCTAGGAAGTACTATAGAATGCCTGAGTCTTTCATGTCAAATTTGGAAGTTAGATCCTTCTTTCCTTGAGCAATGAGGTGATCTTCTCCTGTCATCAACAGGTCATCAACATATAAAATAATTATTAACATATCACATTTTATTACCTTGAAGTAGAGATTAGGGTTTTCATCATTCTTGGAAAATCCTAGTCCCAAGAGGTAGTTGTCAATTCTTTCATAGACCCTGGGAGCCTGTTTGAGTCCATAGAGGGCTTTCTTCAGTCTGCACACATGTGAGTCAAGTTTATGTATCAAAAAACCTTTAGGTTGTTCCAGATAGACTTCCTCTTCAATGGTTTCATTTAGGAAGGTTGTTTTCACATCCATTTGATGGATCTTCTAGCCTTTAGTTGCAGTAATGGCTAACACTATTCTCATAGATGTGTAATAGGCAACAGGTGCAAATGTTTCTTCATAATCAATGCCTTCCTTTTGATAAAAACCTCTTGCCACAAAGCGTGCTTTATTTTTTTCTATACTGCCATCAACAACATGCTTGATTTTGAAGAGCCATTTGGAAGAGACAACAGATTTCTCTTTTGGTCTAGGCACTATATCCCATACATCATTTTTTAGAATGGACTGATATTCCTTTGTCATTGCATCCTTCCATGCTTGATGTTTGAAGGCTTCTGTAACACTGACAGGTTCTAAATTTATGATGTTTTTCATTAGAGCAACATAGCTAGAGAACTGTTTGGGTCTGTTACTTTCCCTAAATGTTCCTTTGGGTGTTGCATTATTCTCAACTTCTTTGATCATCTTTCTAGCCCAAAATGGCCTCTTTCTATTGTTGTTATCTGTATTCTCATCTGAAGTAGATAGAAGTTCATTTGGAATTTCCTCAGGATACTCCCTCTAAATCTCAGGAGCAGGTTCCATTTCAAGTACTCTAGGGGAATAGGTTTATATCTCACTAGAACTTCTTGCCCTTTTGAATGCAATGTCTTCTTCAAAGATGACATCTCTGCTCAATTCAATTTGTTTAGGCCCGGGCACAAATATCCTCTATGCTTTGGAGGTTTCACTATATCCCAAAAATACCCCTTTCTTTCCAAAAGGTTCTAGTTTGAATCTCTTCTCTTTGGGCACATGAATATAGATAGGAGAACCAAAAATCCTAAAATGACTAATATCAGGTTTTATGCCAGTAGTGGCTTCTTTAGGGTTTTTGTTGTCAAGATAAGAATGAGGACATCTATTTTGGATGTAGACAATAGTCCTAGAGGCTTCTGCCCATAAAGAAGTTTCAATGTTTTGATCAAGCAACAATGCTTTAGCAGCTTCTACAATGGTTCTATTTTTTCTTTCAACAACCCCATTTTGTTGAGGGTTGTAGGCAACTATGAACTCCCACTTAATTCCAGCACTCATGTAGAATTCCTTAAAAATTTCAGAGGTGTATTATTTTCCATTGTCAGTCCTCAATATTTTTATTTTCTTCCTAGAGGAGTTTTCAATAAGGGCTTTGGACTCTTTGAACCTCTTGAGGATTTCTATTGACTCTTTACACTTAAGGAAATAGATCCAGGTTTTCCTAGAGAAGTCATCTATAAATATGACATAGTTCAGAAATCTTGCTTTGCAAGGTACAAACATGGGTCCACATAAATCAGAGTGAACCGATTCTAATACATTTAGAGTTTTACTCAAGCTATTGTGAAAGGATCCCTTTGTATTCTTTCCTAGGGCACAACCTTTACAAGTTCCTTCATGAGATGGTTTTAACTTAGGTAAGCCTGTTACAATTTTTTCCATAGAAGGTAGGGCCCGAAAATGAAGGTGTCCTAATCTTCTATGCCAAATATCATTTGAATCAAAGGTGTCAAGGGTAAGGGCTTGTTTAACCTCAGTGCATAGTTTGTAAAGGTACCCTTGTCTTAAACCTATTGTTTGGGCTTTCTTGATAGTTGAGTTTTTAGGCCAAGCTAGAACTTTCCCATCCATAAAGGTAACTCTATATCCATTGTCTTCAAGGGCAGAGATGGATATTAGATTCCTCTTTATTCCAGGTATAAATAAGACTCCAGTGAGTTGAAGAGAAATAACAAATTTCAATTTGATGGAGCAAGTTCCAATCCCTTTTACAGGATGTGCAAAATCATCCCCAATGGTTACTTCTTCATCAGTCTTTTTTGTCATAGTGTCAAGGTGTTCTCTGAACCATGTGATATGTCTAGAGGAACCACTGTCAATTACCTAGTTGTGGGTGTTGTTAGATACTTCACTAGATAAGGCTATATAGAACACAAAGTTCTCAAATTCATGATTTGAATTTGACTTTCGTACTCTGGCAAAAGATGCTCATTGCTTTGATCTGTTAGGGCACTTTATTGCATAGTGGCCATATTGATCACATCTAAAACATTGTACTTGAGAGATTTCTTTCTTCTTAGAAAATCCCTTTCCATTGGAATTTATCTTTCTTTTAAACGATCCTCTCTTGTAGGAGTTTTTCTTATTCCTTTTATTAGATGTTGTGTTGAGTACATGAATGTCTTCATCTATGTTCTTCTATTTATTTTCTTTTGTTGAGAGTCTTGTTTCCTCTTGAAGGTAGTCTGTTCTTAGCCTATCAAACTTGGGGAGTTTAGATCTCGTACTTATTCCTTGAACAAATGACTCCCATGAGTTTGGTAGGCCTCCTAGTGAAATTAGAGTTAACTCTTTGCAATCAATCTGATATCCAATTGTGGATAATTGATCCCTTAGTTCAGTGATCCTCATGAAGTAAGCATTAATTGTTTCTCCTTTGTTTATTTGTATATTGTTGATTTGTCTCTTTAATGCAAGAGTCCTACTCGTGTTGTTGATATCATAGGTTCTCTCAAGATATTTGAACATTTGATATGCAGTTTCATGTTTTTCTAGGATGGGCACTATATGATCCCTAATTGCATCTACTAAGATTTTCATGGCCTTTTCATTATTTTCAATCCATTGAGTTTTCTCAGGATCAACCTCTGGTTCCCTTTTATTTTCTCTCACAAGTGAGTCTAATTTATTCTCTTTAAGAATCATTATTATTCTAAATTTCCATGATGTGAAGTTGTTTGCTCCTACAAGATGATCTTCAAATCTGATGACACTTGACATTATGAAGAATGTGATGTGAAATTCGATTTTAAAAATATGAATTTTTTAAGCAATCTAATATCTAGATTTGATTTGGAATCACTTAACTTGGCTCTGATACCATGTAAATGTAATCAAATATTCTATCAAACTAGGACCCTAAGGATTCTAAGATAGTTCTAGGTGTAAGAATTCTGTTCTATTTTCCTAAGTCAGATTTATTTTTCCTTTGTGAATGTGTTGATTGCAGAACATTTATCGATTTCTATGTTTGCAGATCGACAAAAGAACCACCATATATACAAGGGGAGACACGCCTCTACAAGAGATTCATCTCATGAGAGGACATGTCCCTTGGGAATGAAAGCTCCAAAAAAACCAAAATAATTTGGTTAACACACATAAACTAATGTGTGGGCAGTAGTATATATAATACGAATTCCGATTTTATTTATAAACTTTGATTTGATATTTCGACTTTTATTCATGCTCATAAATTTGAAATCTTCATTTCTAGAAATATGTTATTTAAAGGATAATTTTGATCATACATAAATGATGATGATGCAATCATCAATCATCATTTATGTCTAACCGAAGCTATCTTCATTAACAAGAGGAATGTTGTATTCTACAATTGCAACAAATGTAGACACATTGCTATATTTTGTCGGAATAGAAAAGGTTTGGTAAACCAAAGGAAAAATATGCAAAAGGATGTCAAAGGAAAAGATAAAGTCACTACAGATGAGGTCAAGCAACAAATGTAGAAAAAATGGGTGAAGAAGAGTCCCACCATTGAGGAAACTTCACCTGCACCATAACCTACCTCTGGTAATTCCTCTAGGAATTAGTCTTAGGCTTTTGGCCTACGGGGAGCAGTCAAGAAAATCATCAAACCCCCTAACTAGTAAATAACACCAGATGTAAGTACATATTATAGATGGACAGATTCCCAACAAATGTGGTTGAACTCATCAGAGGAAGTGGTATACCGTATCTCTATCCCATAAAAGAGTTATCACATTTCTGTACATAGTAAAAGTGCAACCGAATGAATTAGGGAAAATGCATTTATTGCATCAAAAATTTAAGTATGTGAGTAATAAAAGGTCACTTATACTCCTCATTTCTCACTTTTCTATCTCGAGAGAAAGAAGTTGGAAAGCTCCTGCTGACCTAAAGCGAATTGAGGAAAAAATCAAGTGTGAAGGTGACTCAATTATCAATTTTGCATCCGGCGGAAAAAGGTATTTATCAAGAACTTCTTGGTTTTTGTGATTTGGGCAATATGAATACTCATTTAGTAGTCAAAGTTAAGGATAAACCCTATCCTAAATTTAAATTATATCCCTACAAATATCTAGAGACAGATCCATTAGGGACATTTTTGTCAATTTCGCACGGAGTCTTGAATACAGAGGATATTAGGGTTTACATTCATGCAAGTATTGAGGATATGGGAAGCTCTGAACTTGTGAATTTATACAATCATCATATCGTTGATGAAAAATTCAGTGTAAAACTGGAACACCAAATCTTGGAAACAAAGAAATTCACCTCGATGGTTGAATTTCTCGTGTTCATGGAGTCGGAATGGGTCCGCTATGTATTGAGTTGGGTACATGATGAATTCATGTGGCTTATTGTTCCCTTCAAAATTACTAAAGAATCCATTAGTGTAGTAGCTGGTATGAATTCCTCTGGTGGTCTACCTATTTTGCATTCTGTGAAAAATAAAACCATCACTGACGCCACAGGCTCGACATATGATAGGAGATAAATGTTTGTTGACAATATTGTTGATATAAATGTTAGATTTACCTCTATCATAATTGGTTATAAGATTTACCACTATAGCTAGGAAAACTCTGTCTCTGGTATGATAATTTATACTGCCTACCAAATGGTGAAATAAAATATGGAATATGATCTCAATGAATTATTGAGGATTCAGTTGATGGAAAACCTTGTGAAGATCAAGCAAGAAAAGAAAAATCATTCAAATATGGCAGTCTACTTCTATGCTTATTTTGTTATTTCATTGAAGAAGTCTCGAGTGTTGGAAAAGTTCAGTGGCAAAATAACATTTCGGTAGCCGAAAAAATTAGGAATCTATTGTAAAATATTACAGATATAAAAACTAGAAATGCAGATATCTAGGGTTATTTCAAAAGCTTTCAAGCTAGCACACAAGCTAGGGAAAGAATTCCCACCACCATTGTAGAGAAATAAAAAGATTCAATCTACTTTATGGTGAATGTAGATTAGTGCCTGATGGAAGCAAAAAATCCAATAACTATTTGGATCATTCCTATGGGCTATGAGTTGGAGG
The DNA here is from genome assembly GCA_007115665.2 of Sequoiadendron giganteum. Classification (NCBI taxonomy): domain Eukaryota; kingdom Viridiplantae; phylum Streptophyta; class Pinopsida; order Cupressales; family Cupressaceae; genus Sequoiadendron; species Sequoiadendron giganteum. The sequence goes on along the minus strand of CM021101.1, from coordinate 320,994,383 downwards.
TAATATTTTTGGAAATGTATGCCCAACATCTATTAAAAAAACCTCTAGATCCGACTGAAGAGAGATTTGGTACCTATGCAGAAAAGAACAATCAAATTCATAATGAGCTCAAGAAACCGAAATCAACGAAAAAGGAAGGAAGTTGAAGTTTGTGTAGAATGCTTAGGTATATCCAAGGAGCAACTAAGTGAAGTCAGGGAGAAAAGGGAAAAATATGGAGTAGCAGGGCATGCTATTGAAAAGGAAACAAAAGCACAATCAGCTAGTCTAACAACTCCATCTTCTTGAACTAGAACAACACGAAGCTCGACATCTTACTGAGCCCCTGTAGAAAAATCCACTTCTATGAAAAGTGAAACCAAGAGATTAGGAAAGTAAACCCATGGAAGGAAAAAAAAAAAAGGAGTCTACATGACTGTTTCTGATGATGAGGAAAGAAAATCCGATGAAGATGTCAGGGAAATTAAACAACAAGGTACTAAAGTAGCTTTTGTGCCCAAACCCTCTGATGTAAATGCTCAGGCAAAGAAGAAGATCAATGTTGATACACCTGGTATAACTATTGATCAAATTGAAAAAGAAATAATTTTAGATGGAAATATTAAACTGCTTTCTCAATGGTATGAATCTTTCTTTGAATTTGATAGAAGAATTCTAGAAGAAGCTACAATAAAGTACATGAATATCTTCAACAAATTTTTTGTTGAAATCATGTGTCTAGCCTCCCAGAAAATTTGTATGATATTCTAGAATCAAGGAGATTAAGTTCCTTGACTGAAGAAGAATGAATGAGAGAGAGAATTTTTGCAGAAATTTGTCTGAAAATGTCTGTGGAAGACATGCAAGAATTCTTGAACAAAGAAAAAAGGAAGTTCAGAAGCAATTCAAGGGTCAATAAACTGATGATTGGCCTAATAGACGAAGTTATACAAGAAATAAAACAAATTTTGAAAGAGCTACTACTGAATGACAAAATTAAAGTTGTGTCTGAGGAAAATCATATCGATGATGTCTCATCTGATTCGGCCAAAGATGTAGAAGAAGGAAGTTTTGAGATTCTACTTCTAGATAACAACACAAAAATCACCATGGAAGTTGATGCAACTATGAATGCACAAGTTGAATTGGCAGAGAACACTAAAGAGAAATCAAAAGCTTTAATTAAGGAAGTACTAGTTGAGGAAAGGAAAAGTGATGTAAAGATGAAGTGAAGAGACACTACCAAGATAGTTAAGAAATTCCTAGTGGAACATGTGAAAGCTAAAATCTAAATCGATCCAAGATTGACAAATACGAGTTAAATCTTTCAATATTGAACAAATGAGATAGCCTTCCCTATGAAATTATTGAGCAATATAAAGAAAATAACCACATTATCAAACTAGCAAGATGAACATTAAAGCAAGATGAATATGAAAACTATTCCTAAATCACTCAAACTTCAATCCCATAGGGGGAGTGGTGCTCCTCATGATGTAGAAAGGATGCCCTTTCTCACCCCTGATAAGCAAGATTGCCAAGATGATAGTGATAATGCAAATGCATGTGATTGTGGACAAAATTAGTTCTCAAATGAAGAGAATAACTTTGCATGAGTGTGTTGTGTGTTTGAAGGAGAGAAGCCTTCAATTTATAGTTGAGTTTTAAGAGAGGAGAGGCCAAATTGAAGAATTTGGGACTAATCCCCATCCAATAGGTGAGAGCCACTTGTCACAATGTGATTGGCCAATGATTGTGCAAGTTTTAGCCAATGTGCCCATTTCAAATTTGAAAATGGCAATAAATGCATGTAGTTGAGGGATTTGGGGTAAATTTTGTTTGAACAAAAATGTCAAACAAGGGGAGTTAATGAGGGCATATTCCTTGGGAATATGCCTTGTGAGGAAAATAGGGGTTTTAATAAATCAAATTAAATGATTTATTGTGCAAGTGGATGGGACATGGGTTAGTCTTAGCATTAATCAAAGATTTAACTAATTAAGCTAGTGATTAGGTCCATTGTGACATTTGATTTTATTTTTTGGTATTTATTTAAAATCAAATGAGAGGAAAATGAGTATTAGTCTTTTAATTAAATACATGTGATTTAATTAAATCAAGAGACTTTAGGAGATTAATTAATTAATTTGATTCATATAATTAAGAAGAAAATGATCAAATATGATGTTAATCAATAATGTTGATTTTGCATGTCTACATTTTGCCCCTCTTTGAAGCAATGTACTTGTTGCATTGGTTCAAAGAATGATGCCGCCGACATCGAATTTAAAATTTTTTTGTTTTTTTTTTTTTCGGATGCCCTAGCAAAAATAAGTACATTAGTACATTGGCCCTTCGAGAGATTGAGCAAAAAGTTCAATTTGAGGTCAATCTCATGAAAAAGAGGTTCAAAATGGATGTATGGACAGTTAGACTATATGATCTATATGATAATTATGATGTAAATGAGATGTTTGGAAGATGCTTAGAATAAAAAATCTATATTATCCTAAGAAACTTAGATGATTATGCAATGCATGTGAGATGGATGAGATGGATGATGTTGTCCTATCATGATATGAGGTGATTATGCAGGATGTAGGATGGATGCATTGTTAGCATGAAAGAGGATAGAAGAATGAGAGGGATTAAACCTTGAATCCAAGAAGATGAAGAAGTTCAACAAGCCAACTTTATTAGAAATGATGATGAACGATCATGATGTATTGCTTATCCAGGGATGGGAGAGATAGAGAGAGTAACTTTTCATATGTTTGATAACACACATAGGTGCAATGCATCAAGGTATAAAGAACCAGGATGGCATTACACCTAGTGTGATGGACTCTGACTCGATAATCAGATAGGAGTGCTCTTGTTCACACTTGACATATAAAAACCTTACTAGGATGGACCCAACAAAGCAAGTATTCACCAAGTTATTTTAAAAGAACATCCAACAAGCACAACAAACAAAAAGATAATGATAATTTCCCCATTCCTTTCTCTCTAAACTTGATTTGTTTAGGCATCATTGAGAAGTCCTTGGAATTAGCGCAAGATAAGATAAGTCAAAAAGACCAGATAAATTAATTAAACAAGCTAATGTTCTTTGTACCACTAGCCAAGGCTAAACTAAGGGGTTACCTGATGTTGATGTCCATTGCAGGAAGGTCACATTTCTAGGACATATTTTGATCAGGGTTTTGATGAGATTGATTGGATGATAAGCTATTGATACTCCGAGTTGACCAACTTGCTTGCTTATTGTCCTATACTTGAGACTTTGACGATTAGGGTGTTCACTTTTGAACTTGCTAGACTTGCTTCTGATTGCTTCACAAAAGGATCAAAGTGACAATTATTGTGGGTGAAAGCGAGATGAGATAGGTGCACCATTTTGGGTTTTTTCAGATATTTGGATGTTTTTGATGTTTTGAAATTTTTTGAGACTATTTTGATTTTTAGATTTTCAATGTTTTTGGTATTTTAAGATTTGTAAATGTTTTTGGATTTTGTGTCTTGGGGGCCGATCAAGGATGGCCTTGCCTATGTTCAAGCTCAGAGACGATGTAGTTTGAATGGCAATGGACTTGATTTCTGATGAGATTAATGGGAAAACAGATTTTCATTGCGATGGATGCCTAAAGGACTCACCTAGGGTGTGAAAAATATGGGCAAATGGATTGCCATTGCGACAAATGCCTAAAATCCTAAAATGTAAACTAGATGGGAAAATGAATTTCCACTTCAATGGATGCCTAAAATCCTAAAATGTAAACTAGATGGGCAAACAGATTGTCATTGTGATGGATGCCTAAAATCCTAAAATGTAAACTAGATGGGAAAATGGATTGCCATTGCGACGAACGCCTAAAATCCTAAAATGTAAACTAGATGGGCAAATAGATTGCCATTGCGACGAATGCCTAAAATCCTAAAATGTAAACTAGATGGGAAAACGGATTGCCAATGCGACAGACGCATAAAATCCTAAAATGTCTTGGGGGATGATCATAGATCAACCTTGCCTACATCCAAGTTTAGAGACGACATAGTTCGACCAACAATTTTTTGATGTTTTCTGACTTTTTGAGTGTTTTTGATTTTTTGATTTTTATTTTCTGATGTTTTTTTATTTTTTGATTTTGACAATTTGGATATGCATACGTGATGATATCAGTGCTTTGTTTTGGGATTTTTTTGAAAACCAAGCTAGGATTTGATTGATCAGATTGATGGATTGATAGTTTGACTAAGTGTGTTAAGTAAAAAAAAAAGTGATAATGCACTAGTAAACTCTAGGAAGTTGTGTTATCCTAGAGTAAACTCATACATGAGGGGGTAGTTTGACTAAGTGTGTTAAGTCAAATAAGATGATAATGCACTTGTAAACTCTAGGAAGTTGCATTATCCTAGAGTAAACTCATACACAAGAGGGTGGTTTCACTAAGTGTTTTAAGTCAAACATGGTGATAATTGATTGGATTCAATTGATCAAGATTGATGAAGCTTGATTTGGAACAAAATTTTTTTGATGATTTAATGTGATGTTGACACACAAGTTAGATGCGACTGATATGATTATTCCATTTATGTTCGACAAAAGATAAAGTTTGATAAGGAACATCATCTTGTCAAAATATGCCATGGGCTAGTGATTTTGATTTTTGGCTCACAAATGCTTTAACCAATTTGATTTCACATTTTCCAATGTTTAAATCACCAAATTAGTTGGAAGATATAGACCGAGATTTATTCCTGAAGCAAGATGCAAAATTTTTCCCCCCGTGTCTAGCAATGTTTCAATGACCATGGGTAGATTCTTGGACGAATGGATATGGATTATCTTGTGATAAGATAAGGGTGTTCGAATAGAGGAATGCTCATTCGGATAATACTTCAAGGCTTAGATAACATTTAGATTGGATAGGATTTGTGAAAATAACCCATGTCAAGATGTTTTCCATAAGCAAGTGTAAAGTGTGCACCAAACTTTCATCAAGATTAAGATACCTTGGAGTATGGATGCAGATGGATGAAAATGGATTGGATAAATGGTTGATGGATGAATAGATGATATGGTTGGAATGTTGGCTTTATTATGGATGTGATAAGATGCTTTCTCTTGAAATGGCACACGTAGATGCTCGATTCTACACATGATACCTGTTTTCTAGGTTTTCATCATGTTACTTTCCAAAAGTGCCACCAGAGCGGTTTTCATTGGAGGACGATTTTTATTTTTACTATTTTCAATCCTTTTTCTATTTTTTTTTAGATTTTTATATTTATATATATATATATTTGGTATTTTTTGAGAGATTTTAGGCTGATTCTGAACCACCTGGTACTACTAACATTGATGCTTCTGTCATAATGTGCCATCGATATCCTTCTTGAAGAAGCTTCTTTGCCAAGACACATGCACTTGAAAGAAATTTTTGAGAAATACGTTTTTCTTTGTTAATACCAGAGTTAACTCTATCTTTGTGTGCACATCATGATAGATTGTCTTCTGAATCCTTATGATGAAGGGTTGTTGCCAACACATGGTCAATGTCAGAATTGGATATCATGTGTGGAGGCATGAATGGAGTGTGTTTAAGAATAAAATATGGATTGGTTGATAGTTTGGAACCTTTGACTCTCCAAACTTGGGAAGATGAGCAATTATGGGTGGATACAGAAGTGTGTATGGAATTAGGACCAACTGCTTGATATAATTTGTACGTCACCTGAGAAGCCTAATTTTTCCTTTGTGGACATATTTGATGGATACTTTTCCCTTGTTTATTTTTCCCCATAGTTTCTTTGACTAATGAATTTTTATAAGGATATTTTTTCTTTGTATTCTTTGGTATCCAGGTGTATTTGATTTGTCCTTCATGCTTCACTACTTCTTTTCCTTTGATGATGTTCTTCGTGATTTGATTCAAATCTTTCTTTTGTTGTTAGTCCCAATTCATGGATGGGGTGATGGGTGGATGAAGACTCGTGACGTGGAAGGTTGTAGTATTGGTATTGGTTTCATCATAAGGATCCTTCATGCTCCCTATATTGACGTTTGCTCGAGATGAAGTTGACCCAGTTTTGTGAGAGTATTACTGATATGTTGAGATCCATTGATTGTCGAATAACCAAGGCCTTGATGCTTAGGATTACCAATAATCTGCATTGGTTCTAGGATACCTTGTTCATGCAGACCTAATCCTTTGCCTTGATAATTCATCTACTAAAAAAAATTATTTACTATAGGATGTGATTTACGTTGGAAACAAGGTGCTAATCCTTTTCTTCTTTGTGGTTTATCTTCAAAAGTGACAACTTCTTCATTGATAAAATATCTTTCACTTAAAAAGGTGAGTGATCCAAGTTTATAAGTGATAGGATCCTCCGCATGTGGGATGACTTCCTAATTGATAACTTTGGCTTGATCTTGTGAGATATCAGATTGTAATGCTTCATCAAGAAGTGTTGATGATTCATTTTCCCCATAAAACTCTTCCTCATGATTCATTTCATAGGATGTTTCTTATTCACGACTTCTGTAGAAACCTTCTTCATGACCTATTTTTGATATGTCTCCATAGGATGTTTCTGGTTTGCAAATTTTGTATAAACCTTCTGATATGTTTCCACATGACATCTCCGATTCAAAACTTCTGTAGAAACCTTCTTCATGATCCACCTTTGGTATGTCTCTAGAAATTTCTATACTTTGATCATGTGTACAAATGTTAAGAGTAGGAGACTCTTGTTCCTTAGTAATGATGTCAAGAGTATGAGACTCTTGTTTTGAATGAAGATCATCTACGTGTCCATCGAAAGGAAGCATCTTGTTGGTAGATGAAGGGGTGTGTACTATATGGATATGATCATCATTTGTGACATCTTGTATAGATAGAAGAGTTCCCATTAGATCATTATAGTATCTTGGAGATATATAATTTTGATCTTGACTAATTTTGGAATTACTTTCAACATGTTTTGGATCAAGTTCTTGACATGGGTTGATTTCAAAGGATGGATTTATTATAGTGGGTTATTAGACATCATTCTTAGGCATGGAAAGTGGCTCAAAATCCTTTTGATCTTTGAGGATTCCTTCACTATTTGTAATCATGAGGTCGAGGGATGTCAATATTTCGTTGGAAGGGCCATTGGTAGACCTTGATGGAAGATGTTTATCATGCTTTGAAATACATTCTTGAGATATTTCCTCTAATTCATTAGGTGATGTAGAGTCATTTTCAACATGATAATTAGTGGATGGATCTTGGATTATGTCAAAAGGATCAAATATTGTTAACACATCTTGAAATAGATCACTAAAAAGTGGCTCTCAATGAATGCTGATTTGATCACTGGATGGGGTAGACATATCTTCACAGTGATCATTGATGGATTGATTTTGATCATCATTTTCAATAGTTATGGTGTGGAGGTTTTTGATGCTATCACTAGTGGTTGAACTCTGATTATTGTCCCCAATAGCTATTAGCTTTTGATCAATCAGGTCTGGGATGAGATTTTTGAGTCCAATAAAATTTGATGTTGTGTGTCCCTTTACTTTGTGAAAATCATAAAAGTGTTTCTCATCATACCCTAGTGGTTTCACCATGGGCTCTTGATAATTCACATAAACAGGGATTTTAATGAGATTTTCTTGTACCAACAGTTGCAAGACCAATTTGATTGGTTCCCCAAGTGGTGTGTATTTTTGTTTGTTACCCTGTGAGATTTTCACTTTAAATTGACCTTGTGGCAATTGATTTTGGAGATGTGGTGATTGATCTTTGAGACATGGTGATTGAGTTTTTTGTTGTTGTTGATCTTGATATCCAACTTCTTGACATTGGAGATATCGTTCTTGATGCCATTGTGGAGACAACTCAATGCTTTGATGACGTGGCTCAACCAATGGAAGAGTGTATTGATTTTTGAGTGGATATGTCTCTTGGCACAATGGATCAACTGCTTTGGCAAGTGAAGCAATTTTATCCTACAAAATTTGATCTTGATTTTGATCTTGACACCTTTGACATGGTTGTCTTGGTTGTAGAGCAAGAAGATTTGGAATGCATACTTGTGGTGTTTGCATGGAATCATGGACAAATTGATTCTGGATAATGCTTTGATTGAATGAGATGTTTTGATTTGGCACTATTGGTTGACTTTGAACATTTTTGTGGTTGGAAATCATATTGCCTTTATTTACGTAACTTTGATTTTGAATGGTGTTACCTTGAAATGGATTAATAAATGGAGTTGCCAATATATTGCTTGGACTTTGAACAACATTGGGGGGATTTCCAGACATATCCACCCCAAAGTTTACCAAGTGTGGATTTGAAATGGTCATATTTGGTAAAGTTGTACTTGGTATATTCACATTTGACATGTATGGATCCAGTGGGATAGTGTTGTTTGGAATAAGACTCATCCATTGAGTGTTCAGTTGATAGATTTGTAGGTTTGGACTTGTATTTAAATCTATCATCAAGAAAGGTGTTCCAAAATTCAGATTGGGCATGCTCACATTTGTTGTACCATTGAGGTTTTGAGGACATGATGGTGCCATGTAGGGTTTGCATAAATGTGAGTTTCGAGAATCAATTGTTGTTACGACACTTGGATAGTTCAGTTGACCCGAATTACTCATGATGTATGAGTTGAGTTTAAATTCCATGTTCCTCTTGTGTTTTGACCTTGTTGTGAAAGTGTACCTCTAAGGTGTTTAGGACCAACGATGAGATGAAAGATGGAAGGGGTGAATGATATGGGTGTTTAAAACTTTTAGGAACTTTGTAGCAATGCTAGACTTTAGGACTTGATTTGATTTGATTTTGATTGAGGATAGTTTGACTAAGTGTGTTAAGTAAAACAAGAGTGGTAATGCACTTGTAAACTCTAGGAAGTTGTGTTATCTTGGAGTAAACTCGTACACAAGAAGGTAGTTTGACTAAGTGTGTTAAGTCAAATGAGGTGATTATGAACTTGCAAACCCTAGGAAGTTGTGTTATCCTAGAGGTAAATTCGCTCAAGGGGATTGATAATTTGATTAAGTTTGTTAAGTCAAATAAGGTGACATTGATTTTTCCTAAAAGTCTAGCATAAGTGGTGTTCTCAAAATTTCGAAGAGTTTGTTGGTGAGGTGGGATTTGATTGATGTTTGAGATGGGTGAAGTGTTTGACTTGATCATAGACGAACCTAAAAGGAACTTGTTTACAAAACCAAGGTAATGAAGAACATGATTTTCCCTAGAAGTAATCCAAACCAAGAGATTAATGTTTCAATTTAAAACCATAAGACAAAAGATTGCAAGAACATGTGTGGGGTTCAATTGGGGTTAATCTTGATTAATGAATTTCTTTTTACCACAATCACTTCTTGCCTAGTTTTTCAAATTGAATGTCCAATGTCCTAATTTTCTTTCATCCCACAAAGTGTATTATGTGGAAATCAAGGAAATCAAGGCAAAGGTTACCTATTGTTGACTTTAGTGAGCAAATGAAGATGTAAATTCAAACTTTTAGAAGCCTCTAAGGATAGAATCCCTAGGGCAAGCAATAACACTTGAATTTTGTCAATGGTATTTGCTTCCTAAAGGGTTTGAAATTTTGATGATAGTGTTGACTGTTTGTTTTCCACTATTTTCAATACAAGAAAAGTGTTTTTCAATTCCAATATCATGCACAATCCTAGGATGAAAAGACAATATTTGTTAGGATCCCACTTGGATAAATCCAGTTGTGCATATTCAGTGTGGATGATTAGATGCTTGATGACACAGGCTCCCCCTTACAATGCACACGCTTCTCGGGTCAGCCAAACATTAGTACCCATGAATCTCCCATGGCATACTTTTCATATCTACAATAGAATCGCATGTATACATGGGGTGGATTTAGAGGACATGACCTCTTGCACTAACAAATAGAAAGGATTTTTGGCTTCTAAACAAAATTTTGTAGTAAGGGCATCTAGTTTACGGGGTGCAATAATAAACTCCTTGTGAGAGATCTCCCAACCCTTAGAACAAGGGCTTTACACATCATAAAGATACTAGGGGAGATTTATCATGCACCGCTTCCCATTGTCCATGGCTTTATCGTGAACACAAATTTATATAGGAGTTTGGAAGAGCTTGGATTTAGCCCGTTACCGCTTAAGTCATTCCCTTGGGGTGAGTACTTTTTCCCACCAAGGAAGGCTATCTAAAGGTGCACAATAGTGAGTAAGTGCATTCATAGTTTGATAATCTTTATTTGCATGAAAAAAGAGAGAACACTTAGAATGCTTTTATCTCACACTAGACAAGTTTTGTTCAATTTTAGAACCCAAATGAAATGTGGAAAACATTGAATGCACATGTTAATTTTAGTTTCCAAAGGAAAAATTTGAGTTCTTTTCAAAGCTCCGAAATTGAAATGTGAGTTTCTTTATTCAGTTTTAATCCAAAATCAAAGTCTAGTTAGTTTCTAATGTTCGGTTTTTTATAGCGCAACTTTGAAAAAAAAAATCAATCAATGATTAATCCAAATTGAAAGTGAGATGGTTTAAAACAGAAAACAAGAGTATAAAATGGAAGTTCTGGCTCAACAAGCATTAAAAAATGCTTTTTCAAGTTTTGATCTCAATTTTCCCAACTACAATTAGTTTCCCTTTGTTTAATTCCAATGCTCGATTTCAATGTCAACCTTCTTTACACACATCTTCCCTACAAATAATATAAAGTAAAATCTTAGAAAAAATATTTATTGCAAGGAATTAATGAAGCAAAAAAAATTACCCCTTTCATGCAAAAAAACCATTTTTGATAACAAATCATGTTAAGAGCACTAAAAACAACATGACAAAACTAATTGCTAGTAAAATTTTTAAAGTAGCTATTTGATTAAAAGATAACTCAATAAGATCATTCAAATAACTATATAAATTAATGATAAGTCTTTCACAGATCAATTTTGGACAATTCAAAATATTCAACCATAAGGCACATATAATCCAAAACAAAAGCAACCTTCATGATTTTGCAGATCCAACCATTTCGAAGATTTGAAATTTTAACTTAAAAAAACACAATGGCCACTAATAATGGGAAGACTCCCTAGCATTCACCACTTTAAAATATTTCAAAACCATCATCTTACATTGTCAATTGTATTACTTTGGATGTGATAGCTTTGCAGAGAATACTGACACATGCCTCCCTTTGCAGGACAACTATTATGGTAGGTAGTTTATAAGAGATGCCTATCCTATGCCTTAATTATTTTCCTAGAAGTTTGTAGCCTACCATGCAAATCTGCTTTACTGCTAGAGGTAAGTATAATCCTTATGTAACTTTAATAGTGAAAAATAAGTAATGAAAATTTTGAAATCTCACAAGGGATACCCAATATTGTTCATCATATTCAATGTGAATGAAGTAAAATAATAGTAGAAACAATCAGTAATCAATACATTTTATCCAAAAAAACATAAAGTAAAGCATGTGCAACCTAAAATATGAAAATCTAATCTAAGTTAACCGACCACCATCCCATAGGGGGATTGGTACCCCTCATGATGTAGAAAGGATGCCCTTTCCCACACCCTGATAAGAAAGATTGCCAAGATGATAGTGATAATGAAAATGCATGTAATTATGGACAAAATTAGTTCTCAAATGAATAGAATAAATTTGCATGAGAGTGTTTTATGTGTTTGAAGGAGAGAAGCCTTCAATTTATAGTTGAGTTTGAAGAGAGGAGAGGCCAAATTGAAGAATGTGGGACTAATCCCCATCAAATAGGAGAGAGCCACTTGTCACAATGTGATTGGCCGATGATTGCACAAATTTTGGCCAATGTGCCCATTTCAAATTTGAAAATGTCAATAAATGCATGTAGTTGAGGGATTTGGGGGGGATTTTTTTGAACAAAAAAGTCAAACAAGGGGATTTAGTGAGGGAATATTCCTTGGGAATATGCCTTGTGAGGAAAATAGGGGTTTTAATAAATCAAATTAAATGATTTATTGTGCAAGTGGATGGGACATGGGTTAGTCTTAGCATTAATCAGATATTTGACTAATTAAGCTAGTGATTAGGTAGTGTGACATTTGATTTTCATTGTTTGTATTTTTTTTAAATAAAATAAGAGGAAAATGAGTATTAGTCTTTGAATTAAATACATGTGATTTAATTAAATCAAGAGACTTTAGGAGATTAATTATTTAATTTGATTTAATTAATTAAGAAGAAAATGATCAAATATGATGTTAATCAATAATGTTAATTTTGCATGTCTACAGAACATAAGGAAGAGATTGAGCTCAAATTAATTAAAGTTTCCATTGACCTATCAACCTTGAGCCCAATCTAGATAATGAAGGTGGCCTCATTTTCTCAAGTAAAAGCTCAAGAAGAATTTCTAAAATCTCATATTGAAGATAGTGAATTGTTGGCACTCGCATCTGGAGTACTAGAGAAGATCATGCCCTCCTTTGTGAAAGATAAGACTGAATCTTCATCTCATGAACGAAAGAGGCTTATCATCTTGGTGAGTACTCATTTTGAGTCTATTGAAAAGTCTTTGTTGGAAAAAGTGCAGAAGGAATTTGATGAAAAAAGGTTCAATGGACTGAAAATACTAATTTCCAAAGACAAAGTCACCTTGGCCACTTGTGTCAAGCGTATAAAGGATTCCTTATCTAAAGGAGGAAAAATTTACAAATCATGTTTGTCTTTTTCAAAGTTTACAAAAGAAAATGAAAAGAAGGTGAAAGACCTGGAAAATCAGTTAGCAACTATCTCTGAGGCATTTCATCCTTTATCTGGTGGTGTTGGGAAGATTGTAGGCAAAGTTATGTCTCTGCTAAACAAAATAAAAGGTTTGAAGCATGAAAATGATAAAATTGTCTCGAGAACCTATGAAATTAGAAGCATCATTAGCCCCAAAATTGATGTAATGGGTAGTTCTCTAAAAGAAGGAGAGGAAATTATGGTAGTTAATGATCCAACCAGTCTAGAATACACAAAAATGTTGTCATATCTAATTTTTGAACACATAACCATAATGGAATGCCTCAAACAAGTTTGGGATTCAACCCTGGTGCAACTAAAGAAGGATTTTGTAGACATATTTTAGCTTTTGTAAGGTAAAGAAACACCTTTGTACAGACAAAATTTTGATTAATTATTTTTGCTATGCGACCTCTACCTTTTCCATTGATGTCAAAGGGGGAGAAGTGTGAAAAATGTATAATATACTCAAGGGGAGTAGCATTTTTGGAATTTTGGATTGCAATGAAGTTTATCTTGGTACTGATCCGACACTTAGTCATTTTTCACTAAGTGTTGCCATCAATGCCAAATGGGGAGATTGTTGGAAAGAGACATTGCAACTGTCATCTGGTGTTGTCATTGATGGAAACCCTATCCGTTCATAAGGTACAAATATACTCATTCAAGCTTATCGGTAGATAGATTGAAAATCAAGAAGGCAAAACTAAGTATTCGGTAACTCAACATTCATCGATATGTGCATAGATTTGTGGTTACCATTTTGTGTTGTGCATCTACAAAAATTATTGTTGGTATATTATCTCTATTGAGTCTAAAACAAAGTGGCTCATACCAATTTGTATGGAAGTTAGAAGATTCAGTTTGCGTATTCTAAGTTTTTCTTGTATTAAGGCTGACTTCATAAATGTATTAAGTCACAGATGTATGAGAACTAACTAATTATCTCTATGTTTTTACATATTTGTTTGGGTCTTATCCAAGTTGTGGCTGACCATTAAGGGTATGCATTGGGTATGTGCCCCAAGATGGTTCCCAAAAAGGGGACTTAAGTGGACAACGTTTTCTGAAATTAGGAAATACTGACCTTGGACATGAAATTGAGGATACATACACTCATAATCTTTAGATGGAACAAAAAGAAGGATTCAAGTTCTCTGAGTCTACTTTCTAAACTACTAATTTATTTTGAAAATGGTTGAGATTAAGGGGTTCAAATGAGGGTCGTACAGAAATTGGTGTTGTTTTTGTCAGAAAAACATAGCATAGCAACTCTTGTACGACCCTCGTACGATGAACTTTTTTTTAGTATTTTTAAAATCACAACGGTCAGAAGTTAGTTAACAGTATGTAGTTGATGCACAATTTTTCTAATAATTTTTTAATGAGTATTTAATTTTTTACTAATTTCTGAAGTGGACATTTCCTGAAAAATAGAATTTTGGCCGTGCTACCCCTACAAATTTTGGAAACTAATTGAATTTATTTAATTTTTTTTTTTTAAATTTTTAGAATGGAGTCTAGTTTCTAAAAAAATAATTTATTTGAAAAATCGATTAACGGTTAATTTATAACGAAAAAATTACCAAACACTGCTTTTTGGCAAAAAAAAGACATACAAATAAAATAAATTATGGATGAAAGGCTTAATATTTTCAGAAAGTGAAAAAAATTACATCGTTGGATAGCTAAGAGAGAACCCAACAATACCCAGGTGCTTGATTTTTTTGATATTGAACCACATGCAATCTTGATGATGAGCACGAACTCGATTATGTGAAATATGGAAGATTTTTTAAAAACACGTCTCTGGTCATTGGGAATACACTCCAAGCCTTTGGGTTGGTATTCCAAGGAAAATACCAAGCCCAAGGTTCGGGAATTCCCAAAGCAAGATATAACGCGAGCGTGTTATAACGCGCTCGCGTTATATCTTAGTTTTTGATGTGTTTTGTGAATGCATTGACAAAACGTGAGCACGTTTACATTGAAAATATTTTCTTCTCTTTTTCTTGTCTTTTTCTTCTTTTTATCTTTTAGGGAAAGTATATACATGAAATAAACATTTATATACTTCCAAGACGTTTGAGAGTGGTTTCAGATCTCTAGGAGTTATAATGCAAATTCTAGTTTTTGGAAGATCTTTAAAATTTTAGACTTAGTCAAATTTCAATAATCAGCATGTCAAATTTTAGTAATCAGGAGGTCAGATTTTAGTAGTCAACAAGTTCGATCATCTTTCTCTCTCAATCTCTCCTCTCTACTCTTTATGTCTCCACTCCCTCTCTCTCTCCCTTCCTCTCTCCCCTCTCTCTCTTCGACTTTTTAGAAGATCTCACAAATTTCAAACTTAGTCAAATTTCAATAATTAGGAGGTCAAATTTCAGTAATAAAATTTTTTTATTATTTCTCTCTATCTCACTCATTTTTATCCCTTACACTCTAGACCTCTCTCTCACTATCTCTATCCCTTTATATGACTCTCTCTCTCTCCCTTGATCTCAATAAATCTCTCTACCTCACTTATCTCTCCCTCTCTCCCACCTTCCCTCTCTACTTGTCTCTATCTCCCTCCCCCCCCCTCTCTCTCTCTCTACCTACCTAACTCTCCCTCCATCACACCCAATCACTCTCTCTATTTCTCTCTAGCTAACCTCTCTCTCCCTCCATACTTCTCTCTCCCTCTCTTCTTCCCTATCTACTCTTTATCTCCCATCTCTCTTTACCTACCTCTACATCCATCAAACCTTACCACTCTCTCTACACCTCTCTCCCTCATTCCCTCTCTACTTCTCTCTATCTCACCTCTCTCTCTACCTCTCCTTCCATATCTACTTATCTTTATCTCCTCTCTCCCTTTCTCTACCTACCTCTCCTTCAAACACTCTTTATTTCTCTCTATCCCACCTCTCTCTCCCTCACTACATCTCTCTCCCTCTCTCCCTCCCTCTCTACATATACATATCACCTCTCCCTCTCTACCTAGCTCTCCATCCATAACAACCTACCACTCTCTCTCCTTTACTCTCTATCTAATCTCTCACTCTCTCCATCCATACCTCTCCCTCTCCTTCCGTCTCTACTCTCTACCTCCCTAATCCTTCTCTACCTACTTCTCCATCCATCACTCCCTAAAATTCTCTCTACACCTCTCTATATTACTTCTCTCCCTCCCTCCCTCATTCCCTCTCTACTCTCTCTCTACCTCTCCTTCCCTCTCTAATTATCTTTATCTCCCCTATCCATCTCTCTCTCTCACTAGATGTCTCCCTCCCTACCTTTTCCCCTATCTATTCTCTATCTCTCCTCTCCCTCCCTCTACCTCTCTCTCTCACTCTCTCTCACTCCTCCCTTACCCTCTTTCTCTCTTACTCTCTCCTCTTTATCTCACCATTCTCTCTTTCCATCTTTGTAACTCTCCACTTCTCTATATGTCACCATTCTCTCTCTATATATCTTTATCTCACCTATCTCTCTTTATCTCTCCCTTCCTCCCCTCTCTCACCCACCCTCCCTCTTTCCCTCTATCTCTATATCTCTCTACTTCTCTTTATCTAACCTATCCCTCCCTAGCTGCATATCCCTCCATCACTCCCTACCACACTCTCTCTATTGCTCTCTATCTCACCGCTCTCTTGCCTCCCTCTCTCCCCCTCTATACCTCTCCCTCTCTACTCTCTATATCCCTAATACCTCTCTACCTACCTCTCCATCCATCACTCCCCATCACTCTCTCTATACCTCTCTATATCGATTCTCTCCCTCCCTTATTATCTCTCTACTTCTCTCTACCTCTTTGTATTTCTCTAATTATCTTTATCTCCCCTAGCCCTCTTTCTCTCTCACTAGATATCTCTCTCCCTACATTTTCCCCTATCTACTCTCTATCTCTCCTCTCCCTCCCTCTACCTCTCTCTCTCTCTCACTCTCTGTCACTCCTCCCTCACCCTCCTTATCTCTCACTCTCTCCTCTCTATCTCACCATTCTCTCTTTCCCTTTCTATAACTTTCTCCTCTATATGTCACCATTCTCTCTCTACTTATCTTTATCTCACATATCCCTCTTTACCTCTCCCTTACTCACCTCTCTCGCCCACCCTCCCTCCTTCCCTCTATCTCTATCTCTCTCTACTTCTCTCTATATCACCTATCCCTCTCTACCTTCATATCCCTCTATCACTCCCTACCAAAATCTCTTTATTTCTCTCTATCTCACCTATCTCTCACCTCCCTATCTCTCCCTCCATACCTCTCCCTCCATCTATACTTCCTTATCTACTCTTTATCTCTCATGTATCTCTACCTCTCCTTCCTTCTCTACTTATCGTTATCTCCTCTTTCTCTCCCAACCTCTCTCCCTCTTTGCAATCCCTCCCTCCCCAATCCCCCCCTCCCCCTATTTCTCTCTCCCCCTATGAGGGTTGAAAGTGTAAGGTTTAGTGTTTAAGGTATAGGGTTGAGGTTACAGGGTTAATTGTATAGGGAATAAGGTTTAGGGTTTAGGATATTAGGTATAAAGTCGAGGGTATATGGTATAGGGATGATGGATGAGGGTTTAGGGTTTAAGGTATAGGGTTGAGGGTTGAGGGTTGAGGGATAGTGTTTAGGGTTGATGGTATAAGGTTACGTGTATAGGGTATATGGATTATGGTTTAGGATATTGGGTATATAGTTGAGGGTATTGGGTTGAGGATATTAGGTTTAGGGTTGATGGATTAGGTTTTAGGATTTATTTACAAGTTTAAGGGTTGAGGGTTGAGGTATAATGTTCAAGGTTAAGGGTATGAGGTTAAGTGTATAGGCTATAGGTATTAGGGTTTAGGTTTTAGGGTTAACGGTATAATGTATAGGGTTAAGACTTGATATTGTAGGGTTTTTTGTTTAAGTATAGGGTTGAGGGATAATGTTTATGGTTTAGGGTATAAGGTTGAGGATGTAGGGTAAAGAGATGAGGGTTGAGGGTTGAGGGATAGTGTTCAAGGTTGAGGGTATAGGGCTAAGTGTATAGGGTATAGGGATTAGTGTTTAGAATAATGGGTATAGGGTATAGGGATTAGGGTTTAGAATAATGGGTATAGGGTTGAGGGTATTGGGTTTCGGATTGAGGTTTAGGGTTTAGGGTTTAGGGTTTAGGGTTTAGTGTACAAGGTTGAATGTAGGGTTTAGGGTTTAAGTATAGGGTTGGGGGATGATGTTCAAGGCTTAGGTTATAAGGTTGAGCATATAGGGTATAAGGATGAGGGTTGAATGTGTACGGTTGAGGTAAAGTGTTCAAGGTTGGGGGTGTAGGGTTAATTGTATACCTTCTACCCTATACCTTATACCCTCAACCCTATACTTAAAAGGAAAACCCTACAATCTAAAGTCTCTCCCTCCTACCTCCTCTCCCTCTCTCAAGTCTCTCTCTCACTCACTCCCTCTCTTAAGAAGGTATAGGGATTCAGGGATTATGGTTTAAGGGTTGAGGGTTGATGGTTCAAGGATTAAGAGGGTATAGGGGTTCAGGGATTAGGGTTTAAGGGTTGAGGGTTGAGGGTTTCGGGTTGAGGGTTGACGGTTGACAAATTATTAGGGTTTAGGGGTTGAGGGATAAGGCTATAAGGGTTGAGGATTGAGGGTTGACAGATTAAGAGGGTTTAGGGGTTGAGGGATTATTGTTTAAGGGTTGAGGGTTGAGGGTTGATAGATTAAGAGGGTATAGGGGTTGAGGGATTAAGGTTTAAGGGTTGAGGGTTGAGGGTTGAGGGATTAAGAAGGCATAGGGGTCGAGGGATTAGGGTTTAAGGGTTGACAGTTGATGGTTCAAGGATTAAGAGGGTATAGGGGTTGAGGGATTAGGGTTTAATGGTTGAGGGTTGAGGGTTGAGGGTTAATAGATTATGAGGGTTTAGGGGTTGAGGGATTAGGGTTTAAGGGTTGAGGATTGAGGGTTGATAGTAAGAGGGTTTAGGGATTGAGGGATTATTGTTTAAGGGTTGAGGGTTGAGGGTTGACAGATTAAGAGGGTATAGGGGTTGAGGGATTAGGGTTTAACGGTTGAGGGTTGAGGGTTGAGGGTTGCAGGTTGAGGGTTGAGGGTTGAGGGTTGAGGGTT
The DNA here is from genome assembly GCA_007115665.2 of Sequoiadendron giganteum. Classification (NCBI taxonomy): domain Eukaryota; kingdom Viridiplantae; phylum Streptophyta; class Pinopsida; order Cupressales; family Cupressaceae; genus Sequoiadendron; species Sequoiadendron giganteum. Next base: position 320,975,519 of record CM021101.1, on the reverse strand, counting down.
CAAGGATTAAGAGGGTATAGGGTTTGATGGATTAGGGTTTAAGGGTTGAGGGTTGAGGGTTGACAGATTATGAGGGTTGAGGGGTTGAGGGTTGAGGGAGTAGGGTTTAAGGGTTGAGGGTTGAGGGATTAAGAGGGTATAGGGGTTGAGAGTTGAGGGTTTAAGGGTTGAGGGTTGAGGGAATAAGAGGTTATAGGGATTGAGGGATTAGGGTTTAAGGGTTGAGGATTGAGGGTTGAGGGTTGAGAGTTGAGGGATTAAGAGGGTATAGGGGTTGAGGGATTAGGGTTTAAGGGTTGAGGGTTGAGGGTTGAGGGATTACAGTTTAAGGGTTGAGGGTTGATGGTTCAAGGATTAAGAGGGTATAAGGGTTCAGGGATTAGCATTTAATGGTTGAGGGTTGAGGGTTCAAGGATTAAGAGGGTATAGGGGTTGAGGGATTAGGTTTTAATGGTTGAGGGTTGAGGGTTGAGGTTTGACGGATTATGAGGGTTTAGGGGGTGAGGGATTGGGGTTTAAGGGTTGAGGATTAAGGGTTGACAAATTAAGAGGGGTTTAGGGGTTGAGGGATTATTGTTTAAGGGTTGAGGGATGAGGGTTCAAGGATTAAGAGGGTATAGGGGTTGATGGATTAGGGTTTAAGGGTTGAGGGTTGAGGGTTGACGGATTATGAGGGTTTAGGGGTTGAGGTATTAGGGTTTAGGGGTTGAGAGTTGAGGGATTAAGAAGGTATAGGGGTTAAGGGATTAGGGGTTGAGGGATGAGGGATTAGCGTTTAAGGGTTGAGGGATTAAGAGGGTATAGGGGTTGAGAGTTGAGGGTTTAAGGGTTGAGGGTTGAGGGATTAAGAGGGTATAGGGATTGAGGGATTAGGGTTTAAGGGTTGAGGGTTGAGGGTTGGGGGATTAACAGGGTATAGGGGTTGTGGGATTAGGATTTAAGGGTTGAGGGTTGATGGTTGATGGATTAAGAAGGTATAGGGGTTGAGGGATTATATTTTAAGGGTTGAGGGTTGATGGTTCAACGATTAAGAGGGTATAGGCATTCAGGGATGAGGGTTTAAGGGTTGAGGGTTGAGGGTTCAAGGATTAAGAGGGTATAGGGGTTGAGGGATTAGGGTTTAATGGTTGAGGGTTGAGGGTTGAGGGTTAACAGATTATGAGGGTTTAGGGGTTGAGGGATTAGGGTTTAAGGGTTGAGGATTGAGGTTGTGAATTAGAGGGTTTTAGGGATTGAGGGATTGTATTTAAGGTTAGAGGTTGAGGTTGTGAATTAAAAAGGGTACATAGGGGTTGAGGATTAGGGTTTAAGGGTTGAGGGATTACGGTTTAAGGGTTGAGGGTTGAGGGATTAAGAGGGTATAGGGGTTGAGAGATTAGGGTTTAAGGGTTGAGGGTTGAGGGTTGAGGGATTAAGAAGGTATAGGGGTTGAAGGATTAGGGTTTAAAGGTTGAGGGATTGGGGTTTTAGGGTTGAGGTTGAGAGTTAAGAGAATTTATAGGGTTGAAGTTGAGGAGTTTTAAGGGTTGAGGTTGAAGGAATAGAGGGTATAGAAGTTGTAGAGAGTTAGGGTTTTAGGGTTGAGGTTGAAAGTTGAGGGTATCTGAGGTTGAGGATTAGGGTTTTACTGGGGTTGAGGTTGTGAGGAGTTGAGGGGCAGAAATTATAGGGGGTTGAGGATTATGGTTTTAGGATTGAGGTTGATGGTTTCCAAAGTATTAAGAGGTATAAGAGTTTTAAGGATTAGCGATTTTAAAGGTTAGGGTTGAGGGTTGAGGGTTGAGGATTAAGAGTGTATAGGGTTGTAGTTAGGTTTTATGGTTGAGGTGAGGGTTGAGGTTTAGGGTTGAGGTTTGTGGCATGAATTATGAGGAGTTTTAGGGGTTTGAGGATTAGGGTTTAGGAGGTTGAGGATTGAGGTTGTGAGATTAAGAAGGGTTTAGGGGTTGAGGGTGTGCAGGTTGAGGAATACTAGGTTCAAGTTAAGTATAGGGTTGATGGATTAGGGTTTAAGAGCCTTGAAAGGGTTGAGGAGTTGACTAATTGAGGTTTAGGGAGTTTAAATTATAGAGGTTTAGGGGTTGAGGGTTGAGGGTTAAGAAGGTATAGGGGTTAAGGGATTAGGGGTTGAGGGTTGAGGGATTAGGGTTTAAGGGTTGAGGGTTGAGGGATTAAGAGGGTATAGGGGTTTAGAGTTGAGGGTTTAAGGGTTGAGGGTTGAGGGATTAAGAGGGTATAGGGATTGAGGGATTAGGGTTTAAGGGTTGAGGGCAAAGGGTTGAGGGATTAAGAGGGTATAGGGGTTGCGGGATTAGGGTTTAAGTGTTGAGGGATTAAGAAAGTATAGGGGTTGAGGGATTACAGTTTAAGGGTTGAGGGTTGAAGGTTCAAGGATTAAGAGGGAATAGGGATTCAGGGATGAGGGTTTAAGGGTTGAGGGTTGAGGGTCCAAGGATTAAGAGGTTATAGGGGTTGAGGGATTAGGGTTTAAGGGTTGAGGGTTGAGCATTGAGGGATTATTGCTAAAGGGTTGAAAAGTTGTGAATTAAAAGGTATAAAGGGATTTGAGAGATTAAGAGGGTATAGGGGTTGAGGTATTAGGGTTTAAGGGTTGAGGGTTGAGGGATGAGGGATTAAGAGGGTATAGGGATTGAGGGATTAGGGTTTAAGGGTTGAGGATTGAGGGTTGAGGGATTAAGAGGGTATACGGGTTGATGGATTAAGTTTTAAGGGTTGAGGGATTAGGGTTTAAGGGTTTAGGCTAGAGGTTGAGGTTGGAAAACTAATTATGAGGGTTTATAGGGGTTGTTGGGAGTATTAGGGTTTAGGGATTAGAGGTTTAGAGACTAAGAAGATTATAGGGTTAAAGTTAGGGTTGAGGTTGAGGGATTAGGAGTTTAAAGTTGAAAGGGTTGAGAAATTAAGAGGTATAGGGTTGAAGTTGAGGTTTAGGAGTTTGAGGTTCCCGAGAATTAAGAGGTATTATAGGGAGATTGAGGATTAGGAGTTTAAGGGTTGAGGTTGAGATTTGAGGAACAAAAAGAGTATAAAGGAGTTTGCGAGTTAGGGTTTAGGAACAGTTAAGAAAGTATAAGTTTGAGGATTACGATTTAAGGATTTAGGGAGTTTAGAAAGGTTCAGGAATTAGAGAATAAGGACAAGATGAGGAACTTAAGGGTTGAGGTTAGAGGTCCAAGGGTAGAAGTTATAGGGTTGAGGATTAGTTTTAGGGTTGGTTGAGCATTGAGGGATTGTGCTAAAGAATTTGAGGGTTGACAGATTAAGAATTGCTTATGGGGTTGAGGGATTGGGGCTTTAGGGTTGAGGGTTGAGGTTGAGAGTTTGGGGGTTGAGGTTGGGAGTTTGGGGTTGAGGTTCAAAAGTTAAGAGGGTATAGGGGTTGAGGGATT